>JAIUZE010064750.1:0-97804 GCA_022085475.1 Heliosperma pusillum
CAAACCCTAATCAAACATAATATCATGTGAATCAGTTAACAATCGGTAATCCAAACTCTATCAACCTTAGCCAGCTTGCATCTCACCTTCTAAGATTCATAGAATCATACAAACATGAAAGACCAATACGTCTACAAACAGGCATAAGTTCCTAGTACCGTCAATAGTCGATTTCTGTAACTCGAGGCTATACCACAAGGTAGGAAAACATCCTAGTCCTAGACTGATCAGACCTAGCGACAACAGCTATTCCATTCCCCGTCCCATGACATAACCGTACATGAGAAACTCTACTAGGCGACCCCCTAAGCAGAGATGGCTAGTACTTAAGCTGGCTCCATTCCCAAAGTGGAACTATTAGGCAGCCATGCCCCGACTTGGAGATAAGCCCCCCAGGCCGTGACACAAAAGCTATCAAGCAGTGAACTATATACTCGTTAAAGGTAGTAAGACCTATCAATGTCATGGTCCAAGCTACTCATTTAGAATTAGAATGGTCAAGACGCCATATACTCATAATTCTCTATGGGTACTTAGTCAACACGACACCAACCATATAATCAAACAATCACGGAAACAATTTCCTAACATGTGACTAATTGCATATAAATCATAATCAAATAACATATCGCCTCATATCTACTAAGGCTAATTCATTAATTAAATACAACCTTACTTGAAGACAAATCCCCGACCCGAGTCCCGCGACGGGTCGTCAGTCAAAACGGGGCTGACTAGATCTTAGTTTGACCAAACCCGTTTGGTCAAACCGGCTAGAAACAGAGTCTTTACCAATTAGACTTGAACATAAAATCATCATATTCATTACATGTTATTTTATTAAAACTTCTAACATGTGAATTATTATAACATACCAAAACCCGCTTGACTTAAAGGATATTAAATTAAACTAAAATCTTGTATTATAATTTCTAACATGTGAGGAATTATAATATTATGAAAAATACTTTTAATTAAATAATTTACTTATTACAATTTCCCACTTGCTAAATATTACAAAACACGATATAATAACGATAACTCAAAAACCGTCACAAGTCCCAAAGTGGGACCCACGGGCTGATTTTGGGCCGAGACATTACATGGGCCTGGACTGGGCCCCACGGCCTGGTTTTGGGCTGTTTTGGCTTTTGATCGATTTTACTAAAAACCGTTTCTTAATATTTCCCGCATGCTTAACATAATTAAAACCCGTCAAAACAACAACCAAACAATCAAACATCGACACAACACCCATGGACCAAATCCGGACCAATCCAGACCGGACCAGGACCGGCCTGAACCGGCCTGAACCGGGCCTGAACCGGCCGGGTTGGGCTGGTTTCTCCGGCCACCTATTCCGGCCACCACCATCATTCACACCATATTATTTCTAACATGTTTTAATTAATCAACAACCATTTTAACATCCAATTCAACCATCCATCATACAAAAATCATTATTATGAACAATCATCCAAATTCATCAAGAACACTAAACAACATAAAAATTCCATACAACATAAAAAATCATACTACTTATCATGTTACTACTAAAAATCCATAAATCATAATAACATGAACCAAAAAAACAAAAGATGAACCAAAAATAAAATAAACACAAGCTATGTAACATATATTCGTCGAGTAACTCGGAATCGTTACCTTAGCTAGTAAAAACCAATTAGCATCAAAATAAGAAGTATAAACCAAGAAACCCGTCTACTAATCTTCACCCAAAATATACGAGTCTCCAAACTCGTCTTCAAAATCTTCCCCTATAAGAAAAGACAAGAAAAACATTATTAGAACTTAAAATTGATTTTCCATAATTAAATGTTGAAAACGATTTTGACGGAATTGAAAATAAACCGTACTAGAAGATGGAGAGCGAAGAGGAGATTCTAGAAATATAGGTTAGGACGGATTTAATTAAGAAATGAAGGTTTTATGATGATTTTGCTCAAGAACGACGAAGAACGCTCAAGAACGAATGAAGAACGTTGAAGAACGATTAATTAGATCTTAATTTGATTTATTGTAAAATGAAAAGTTGTTAGTGAGTAAAGTGGGTTGGGTGAGCCGTGTACATATAGAAGGATTAGGGAGTCGGGTTTTGAAATTGTTGTTACGGAATTGACTCGCGTTTAATAATTATATTACGGTAATCGATTAAATATAATTCGATATTAAGTTAATTAAACTAAATATCTAGATATTATGATATTGTAATAAAAAATAATGAAAATATCAAGCCCTATTAGAGGGTAGGAGAGCCGTGTGGCTTTGTGATTATCGGGTCAGTTTTGTAAACGATTTGCGTAATTTTCGTTAACTGATCGATAAAGTTGATAAATATCTAAGATATTCCTATTAGTTTAATAAAAAGAATTAAAATATCTAATGTGAGTGGAAACGATGACATGGGCGCGTGACTCATGCCAAAGTCGAGTTTCGGATTTGTTTCGGGATTTACGATGAGTCGGGAATAGTTAAATGATTCCCGGGTTTAAACCGTAAAACCTTATTATAAATTCCGAATAAAATCAAAATAATTTTATTAAATTATCATAAATTCTAATAAATCTAAATAAAAATAAATCAAAAATATTATTTTGTTAAATAAAATTTCGGTCTTCAAACTTATAAGGCGAGTCGGGAAAAAGTCAACGAAAGTCAAAGTTGACTGAAAGTCAAGAAAAGTCAAAGATGACTTAAAAGTCAAGAAAGGTTTATGACGACTTAAAAGTCAAGAAAAGTCAATGACGACTTTAAAAAGTCAAGAAAAAGTCAAAGACGACTTAAAAGTCAAGAAAAGTCAAAGATGACTAAAAACGGGCTTTTCATGAAATCTCTCAGAAATTCCAAATACGAACTCGGAATTTCAAAATACGACTCGGAACAATAAATTCTATTTTAAAAACTTAAGTCTGCTGAAAAGTGTTAGTAAATATTTTTACTAGAAAAATTGGGTATTTTTCGGGTTGTTACATTTTATGTTTATATGGAGTATGTTATTATGAGTCAAGTCGATCAGATTTAACATAGTGGTGTTATTGGTGACATGCTAATGTAATGTGTGACATGCACGGACTTCCTAATATTGATTATTTTGCCAACACATTGGAAGTACTTTGTAAGGTCTCTTCTTAAAAGGTTTAACTATTGTGTTTTGTGGGTATTCTTTATAATGAAATTTAATTTGTCAGGGTAAAGAATGAATCAACTTATGAAACACTAGATCGATAAAGCGTAAAATGTGTTATACGGAGTAATAGTGGTTCGGTTCTAAGTTTCACACATGCCAACACAATGGAAGTACTTTGTAATGTCAATCAAGTTATAGTTTAAATTTACGGTAAATTTCCAAGACAATATACTACTTCGTAATAAAAATCCTTCTAATTATTGAAAAGACAACAATTGTTGATTGAGACACCTTAAAAAGAAATATGACAATAATTGACCGGGACGAAGTGAATATGAAATTATGAAGTTCACTTCACTTGATAGACCTTTCTGGATCAGATGACTTGGGATTTTTTGGAGCGAAAAATTTATATTTTTGAAATATAAGGTTTTAAAAAGATTTTTAAAAAACGGTGTTAGTATAGTGTAAATTTAGGATAAATTTCCAAGACAATATATACAAGAAATGTTATACTTAAAATAATAATACTCCCTCCTCTTTTTCTATATGACGTCTTTTGTTTTTTGACTTGAATTTTAATATCAATACTGTAATAGTCCAAAAATTATAAAAGCTATAGATCACTTGTAATATTTGGAGAGCAAGGAACAAGACACGGGTTGATCATCAAGTGATTCATCCTAAAGTCATGGTGCATTGCATCATGTCATTCAAGATGTTTTAGAGAGATTATTGGGAAGGAAATGTAATACCTTAGCCACTAATGACACCAATTGGTTAAGGCAGATTTGCAGATTCTTGGGAAAGTATTGTGAATAGACGAAAATAGAAATGATGATTGTTATTGAGAATAGGAGGGAGTATTTGTTAGTCTCTTTTTAAAAGGTTTAATTATTGAGTTTTGTGGGTATTTTTTTTAGTGAAATTTATTAGAGAATATTAACAAAATATATTGAAATATATAAATATATTGCAATATATTTTGTTAATATTCTGTAATAAAATTAAAGTTGTCTGGGTAAAGAATTAATCAAGTTATGAAACACAAGATCGATAAAGCGTAAAATGTGTTATAGAAGTTGGCCGGTTTGAAGTTTCACACATGCCCTCAAAATATCATGGTTGATCGAGGTGCTTAGTTTGTATTTGTATTTTATTAACTAAAACAGAGAATAATATTTCGGCGAATAATGTATCTCTCGAAAAGTTTGTAAAAATTTAAAATTTATGGTTTTTATAGTTGTTCAAAATCACATGATATGTATATATTATAAAGTTGTTCAAAAACATATCGGGTTGTTTCATTCATTTGTTTACATTTCTTTATTAGGCATGCGCCTAAGCCCTAATAGGTAATTTGATCATACAATTATAGCATGCTCCCAAATGGCCCATTTTATCTCTTTGTTCTTTGTGTCAAAAGTAAAGGTAAAAAAATAAACAGGATAATGTTAAACCGTTTTAGAAGATTCTTACTCCAAGTAGTTATTAAACCGTTAGACTATAGAGGATGTATCATATTACAGATTGCAAAGTAATATTATAATAATTTGATGAGTTATAGTTCACGAATAAATCAATATATTTCTATTTATTAACTGTACATAAATCTATCTTCGATAGGCTTAAAATCATGTGATTATCACGTTGTCTTGAATTCATCCCAAACTTAACCCTCAATAACATGTTGTTTTGGGTTGTAAAAAAAACATATTATTTTGGGTTTATGTGTTGATTTAAGTTGCATTTATGGAGTGTATGTAGCTAAATTTATAAGAAAAACAAAATGCCTTAAAAAGGAGCATGAGAGGATAATTTGACGTTAAAATAAAACGAACTAAGATGAAAATGGCAAGATTCCTAGTGCGGTAATATGTCTTTTTTATGTTTGTGCAATGACTTGCAAGTCTTTATTTGTATGTCCAATTAGGTTACATATATTTGCTGCATTTTAATTGGAGTAAGTTTGCTAATAAAAGACCGTATCACACTAATTGTTCAGAATGTTTAGCTTTTTAATTTATCTTACTAAATGTGGTCATTTTGATTAATTATTGGGACATAAGCTTTGGCAAAATATGAAATTATGAAATTCACCTCACTCGATAGACCTTTATTGTTGGGCTAGTTTGTTGATGATGACACGTCTAATTAATTTGCGCCTCTTAGTTAAGCTTTCAGGAAAATTATGAATCTCCAAGCAGGATCTAATCAAGCTTGATGAAGTGTTGAATGCCCAAGAAAGTCGAGTTGTAATGAGTCATCTTGTTGTAAAGATAGAAGATTATGAAACTTACAACTGCAACAGTCCTTGTAACCGTTGCCTCATCTGTTTCCGTTTAGAAACAGTGAGCACGCCTGTTACTCATGTCTGACATTCTTTAATTATTCACATTTGAAAGTTTTAATCGATTTAGATCTGGAAATGAACTTCAATTATTTTGAAATGATTTACAACTTGTTTGAAAAGGGATAGAATGAATCTTTTTGAAAAACTTCTTCCTTAAATTGCATAGACTAACTTTTCTTCCCAACCTAATATTTCACACACTTATCTTTTTCCTCTTTCCTATCTCACATAATGTTTTTATTTATGTAATGTGATTAATCCTATATGTAGTCACTAGTCACATCTACTTTGGCAAAGGGCAGGACGGATATCCATGGTCGTAGCAATTACTATTTGAACCCCTTAGTGTCAATATGTACTTGTGTAATCACAACTTCTATCAGATAATATGTCATCAATTGCAAAATTTACAGATCGATCCTCTTTTAAATTTTGGCTTTAAAAGTTTTAGTTTCGTTTCCAAGACTTCTACTTGGTCATTTTATTGGTTCATCTTATGAATATATTGGCAAATTGATCATCTCAAGATTAGCAATTGTTTCATAAGCCCAATAATTGAAATCTTGACCATAATTGATACGCTTGCAAATGGAAAAGATACCTAGGTAATAATTTATTATTGCAAATCTCCATATGAAAAGGTACATTTTTTATGAACGGTTTTTTCTAAAATGTGTCTAAGAGCACATATTAAGATAACTTAAAAGAAAAGTTTTGCAATAAATATTGCATTATTGCATTTTTTTTATGATATTTATTGCAAAAGTTTCTATTGATTTATCTTAACACGTTTCATAAGGGTACATCTTAGAAAAAATTGTTTTACGAAAGAAATTAAGAATAATTTATAAGAAAGCCACTTTGGCACCATAGTGGAATTAAGATGGGTCGAATCGGTACCATATTATATGAATATGGTAGAACATGACCCGAATAAGGAAACTGACCAAAATATAGAGTATGTGGCAAATTGAGGGTAGGGCACTGTTCATGCAGAGCATGAATTGACAATTGAGGATTTAAAAATTGATTTGTTTATAATCACCCTACAAATTGAACGAACTCTATTCATTTGTTGTACTTTTTTACTCCCTCCGTTTCATAGAATAGTTTACGTTTACTTTTTACACAAATATTAAGAATGGGTGAAAACAAGTGGGGTACCTACTTTTACATATGTTAGTTTACCAAATTGCCCTCTTATAAGCTAGGTAGCACCAAAACGGACACGGACACGGACACGGACACGACACGGACACGTGAAACGGCATCTCGTGAAATTTAGGACACGGGACACGACATTTAAATTTAATAAAATATATATTTTATAGTTATAAATAACGTACAATCTTATTTTTGTATTAGTATTTGATATTAAATGTAAATAATTGAGGGTAAAACTTGACTTTAACTATAATTTATTCTCATTTTCCACCCAAACTCATCATCTAATCAATTTTCCCACCCAAACTCATCTTCTAATCAACCTCTTCTAGTCTTTTAATCTCACATTCCTTGTTTGTAGGTGTCCGTGTGTCGGACACGGTGTCGGACACGGGACGACTGACTAGGAGAAGTGTCCGTGCTACCTAGCTTATAAGTTGCTTTTATTTGTTGTATTAAAAATGTGTGAAAACAAGTGAGGTACCTACTTTTATAAGGATAGTATGGTAATTTAACATAATTATTGATGTCCATAAAAAGAAACGTAAAGAACTAAGTGGAACGGCCTAAAATGAAATACGTAAACTATTCTATGGAACGGAGGAAGTAGTTGCTTTCATTTCCTATTTTCACAAGTCACACAAAAATTCTCGCCTCTCATATTATTTCTTTGTTCATCATCCATATTCAGCAGAGCACCCAAAACCCAGAAAAACCAAAACTCTCTCATTTCATCATATTCAACTTGTCACCATCTTCATCTTTTTTTCAACCAAAAATCGACATACCAATGGCGAGGAAAACGGTGGCTAAGAAACCTCAACCAAAAGGTATTTTTAATTTTATTGTTAATATTATTATTGAGATTCATACATGAAAATCAGTAGGTCTTGCGACGGATCGGATCTTGCGACAGGTATTTTGTGAGAGGAAATGGGTAGAGGGGACAAGGTGGGCACCCCCATGTGCTTTTCCACTCACCCTTGATGGGTATTTTGTGAGAGAATATGGTATCCGTCTTAAGCTTGCGACGGATAGTGTACGTCACAAATGAGAATTTGTGCATGAAAATATTACCTTTGTTAGAGATATGAATAAATCATCAATAATCAATCAATAACCTCTATAAATGTATGAAATCAATAAATGTTTCTTATGAATAGTGGTGGACTATTCACCCATGTGCAAATCATGTGCCCTTACTACTTGTGTAGAGTACACTCCTTTCACGTGTCTTCTTCTTCTATTACATCATTTGCACTCTCAACCACATATCACCTTCCCCACCTCTTCCACTCACCTTACCCAGCTTACCCACATTTCATTCTCCATCTCTTAATTTACCCCTTCCATTTTCAACCCTTCCAGATTAGTACTCCATCTTTTCTTCTTAATATTGTATTGTGGGATTTTCCATTTTCAACCCTTCCAGATTAGTACTCCGTCTTTTTCTTCTTAATATTGTATTGTGGGATTTAGAGTTAAATACTTGGTTCTGGGATTATCATTCCACTACTTTGATTATGCCGACAATCTGAGTGGGCAAAGGTCATCGTTCTCGTTCTGGTTCTGGTTCTGGTCATCTGGCTCATGAACATCATAATTTGTTCCAATTAGGTACGTCTTGTCCTTATGTTCCTCTTCCTTTCCTATTTTGGATGCTAAAATTGTCTTTATTTTATATTCATCCTTGCCTGCTATTCATGTCTTTCATTTACCTATCGGCTCATTTGGGGGCTGGGTGCGGTTATTGTGTATGGATTTAGTCAGCTGTTGGTTAAGTTTTAAATTCTGTTTTGTTTGCAGGTTTTACATTTTTCTTTGCTCCGTCTGACGATGGTAAGCTTGGTAGCTCTTTTGATTGGGGTTGTTTTTCTTTTTTTTCTGAAGAAGTTTTAGGTCACCTCAGGTATATGGGGTTGATTATATCCACCGATATTATTGAATGGCATGGTTTCTAATCAATCATCATCTAAATTCTTTTGTTTTATGCCAAGTCTTCGTCAAACGAGATTGCACATACAGTCATTCAATTGCTTCTGCGTAGGTGTCATCTACATGTCCCTTTTTGATTTAATTTACAGATTAGTTACCGAATGTCGTCTTAGCAGCTTTTATATCTGAATTTTAGGGCTTCACTAGCAGTTCAGCTTAGTTCTTGAGTCTGAAAGGGTGACATGTTGAGAGTTGTGTCGGTTTTAGAGAGATGTCGGTTCTGTATTTTTTTTTGGATTGGTTTGCGTGAGATTTGATGAGATGATGAATTGTCTACAGGTTATGATGTCCTTCCTAGATCAATTTTCAGCTAATTTGTCATAAGCCATGGCATATTTAAAGCTTCTCTTAGTTAATCATTCATTGTTTTACTTTAGCTCATAAGTAGTGACTTGATCCAATATGATTAAGTAGTGAATTGTAGGATTCAATATGATTAACTCGATCAGATTTGCAAACAGTGTGTGAATATTGAATAACATTGATTAGCATCTTTTCTCATATAGGTGTATAGGACCAGTAAAGCACATTCAAAGTTTCAAATACAGGAACACCTCAAGTAGTTGTGAGAACAAAAAGCTTAGGTAAAGCTCAGACTTTGTATTATGCATTTCAATGGTTTACTCTTGTTCTTTTTTATTTACATCACCAGATAAATTTAAAAGAAAAATGCTGAAAGTAATATAAGGTCTTCGAGTCAGCCACTAAATTGATATTCTGGACCCGACAATCGTGATCATCGTATTGCTGCTGTGCAGTTTCATTCACCTTCTAATGAGAGATGTTGGGAATGTTGTAGTAATTTAGTTGTTTTTTGGTTTGCGAATATTGTAGTAATTTAGTTGTTTTTTTGTTTGCGAATATTGTAGTAATTTAGTTGTTTTTTTTGTTTGCGAATATTGTAGTAATTTAGTAGTTTGTTTATTACAATTCGTTTAAATAACTATGATAAAGAGAAGGTAAACAGCTGGTTGAGACGGTAGGACACTAAGAGTAGATTATATATCACAATAAAAGCTAACCCCTAAGTTCTCTAATTGAAAAAATTAACATATTAAACATATGAAGATGAAATAAACCCCTAACTTGGATTTGTAGCCATTGACAATGAGATACGAAATTTTACCAAATATTGTTTGTTCTATCAGTGGTTGACGACATGGTGACTAAATCTGAAGATGCAACAACTCGGATGGAAAGTAGTTATGAGATACAAACTTATTTATTATAACTCAAGATGAAACAAATGTGAGAAAGTTCATGCATTCATTGTTCTTCTAGGTGTTCTTCATTTCTATTCCCTTCAATTATCTTATTTGCATTTCTATTAATCTGATTTATTCAATGGATTAGGCTTTGCATTTATGATTTTGTTGGTATGCTTTCCCTTGTTCCTCACTGTACCACAATTTCTGAATTTATACATAAGCCTATTGTAAGTGACAGACATTAGAATGCACATGAGAAATCTGACAGTTTGATGTGTTCTTATTAGTTTTGTGTTTCTAGGATTAGGCGGCTATAAAAGTTCTCATTTTACTCTGTTTGGCTTGTAGTGTCACATCAGTTGTGGTGCTTATCCACAAACAAAGGAGAAAAAAACCTGAATGTTAATCCCTCATTTCTTCATTAGCGAATGTTCCAGCAACAGGCGACTGGAATAACAAAGCTACCGACTGAGCAGGTAACAGTTATTTAATTCGCTGATATATGTACCAGAAAACTTTTCAACTCCGACTCTGCTCTTTATCTCACGTATTGCCATGTAGCCCATGAAGTTTCAATCTAAGCCAAAAACTTGAGAATGGTTCATGAGTTAGCCGTGTCACTATGTCAAGCATAAGAAAACACAATTCGTGGTTTACGTCTAATGCATTTGAGAGGCCATGTTCCAAAGTTAAAACGGAGGACATAAGATCAATCGACATTTCATAGTGCATTCATTACTACGAGTTCCACTTAAAAAGTAGGAGTACTATAAATAGCAACCAAAAATGTGGAGCAAGTAGAATAGACCCCGCTTGGGTTGTAATGAACATGTGTTGTAAAAAACATCTCAACCGTTGTGCGACATCTCAGTGTGTTGTAATGAACACGCTGTTCAACAAGCCTGGTCAGTTTTCCAGATGAATCTGAGAATGGAATCACTCTTCTTTTCTTAATAGTATTCACTAAGTGTTCATAATTGTTTTTTTATTGGCATTTGTTAATGTTTATGGATGTTGCTTATATAATGAATTGGTTGGGTTCACCTAATTGATCAATATATTAGGTTGATTTATTTGTCAGGTTAAAGGTCGTTGGGATATTAGTTAATAATTATTTAAAGGTGATGTTTAAGAACTGATGGCAGAAGGGCTTTGGTGGATGTAGAGCATTGGAGGGCAGCCCCACAATGGCGCCTTATGCGGTAGTGGTAGATTAGAAACAACTAGAGTTAGAGGCCGAGATGTCAATCAGAAGCATTTTATGGGGTAAGTAGGGTTCTTAATATGTAATCATGTTAGGAGCCTCTGTTTTTGCTCTTGCTCTGACTGTCAATGATAATGTGCATTTCTGCAAGGATATATTTCTTTCCTTTTCATAAAATTGGTATCTTGTCTTTCTTCTAAAGTGATCCACGTAATTAGCTGTTTAATGTCAGGACCATACAAGGGAGGGAGAGAAGGAAGAAGATGAAGAGGGAGAAGTAGGGGGAATTTGTGCTTCGTTTTTTGCTCATAGGGAGAAGGAGAGGGTAAGAGAGTCAAATGTTAGGTTCTGTTCAAATTGAGAAGGTGGGATGGAATGAGGGATGGAGATCATTCAGAGGGGGAGGGAGAGGATAAGGAGGGGAGGGTGGCAGGGAGAGTCTTATGTTTGGTAATATGAAGTGCGAGTCTTTATTTATGCATGTTTCTGGTATTGATTGGTTGCCTGTTATACTTTGTTTCTTTGTTTCTGATCATGTGGCTTTGCATGACATTTTTCGTACGTATAAAGATTAGCTGTTAGTCAGCTTTTAATAGCCTTAGAGATCACTATTTTATTAGTAAGCCTCCATAGACATAACTGGATCACTAGAGAGAGTAGAGACTTTGCGCTTTATATGAGCTCACCTCTAAAGGCTCTAATATATATGTGTAGTGAGATTTCAAACTTGCAACCGCATTATAAATAGGAGAATAAGCTAATTTATAAGCACAAACTTTTTAGCTTTGTTTTAGTGTCAAGCTATAACAAAAGCAACAAATATTGTGGTTTTCCTAACCATGGCCAATAGATAGTTAAATTATTTGGATTTGTTATTTTCCTATTTTTACAAAAGCTTCTGCCATCAAACTAAATTGGTGAATGTGTTTGTCGCTTGTCTTTCTTAGTAGAAAAAGAAGGGAAGGAGAAAATAAATGAGAAGGGGGAGGTGAGTAAGGGAATGCTGGGTGAGAAGAGGAGTAGAACGAATGACGCGGAAGGGAGGAGGGGAAGGGCTAGGAAACGGACAATTTAGATTGGATGTTAGTCCGATAGGGATGTGGCCGGTTGTAGATGGAAGCCTGAGAAGCTTCGCTGGATGTGGGGATTAAGGGAGTTGTAAATGATACGTGCTGAATTATCTGAGGGTGTTATTTTTAGGATAATTTAGTTTTTTTTTAGCTTAAGAGTTGTCCAAAAAAAGAAATGGTTACTTCCAAATTATAAGGGTAGTAGTATATCGAGAATTAGGCTAGAAGGATAATGGAGAGTGCTAAAGTTTTGGCCCTTCAATTATAGTTTGTTGTTTGCTGTTCCGTGATTCATCATTTTGAACACTGTTTTGCTGCTGGGGTCTAGAAAAGTGCATTTTTTGTAATTTGCTACTTTTTTTTTATTGAATTTGTTAAATTTGTTGCATTATTCGAGACACGAATGTATATCTTATGATTAAGAGATCTTATAGTTAGAGTGATGATACTTGGTTCTCAGTCTGTTGTCTTGTTTTGGATTATTTTTCGAAGACAACGGAACATCAACGCCACTGTTAATTATTAGTGGTGATTTAATTTCTCCTATTGTAATGCTATCAGTTGTGTTACTTGTGTATGTAGGAGGGGATGAAGCCATTGCATCTTTTATCTCAAAGATAAGCCAAAATTAGCTTTCCGCTTGTGCATGTGGAGTAACTGCTACCAAGTAGATCAACATTTGTATGCTTCTCCTAGATAAACAAGAACTGTGAACAGAACATGATGTCCACCTGCAATTTGGATTTAATTTTAAATCTTGTCATTTTCAAACATGCTAGACATATAGGTCGTCACTGGTCTAAGTTGAAATTGTTTGTTTGTGCACGTAGTTCGCTTGTTGTGTATGTCAAATTTCTTATAGTAATCTTTACTATAATGTGTTTTTTTCCTATTATTGTTGCTCCTACGAATAATATTTATCGGTTTTTCAGCCGCTTGTCGCGTCATTACTTTGATGAAAGACATACTATGTTTTAATACACCCTTTATATTTCTCAAAATAATTTCTCCAAATTGGGGCACCGCGCCCGATAGGGCGCGGTGCAACAACTAGTTAGTACAAAAGAAGAATCCTAATTTATTTGTTCCATCAAATCCGATGAAGATTTATACATAATTATTGAGATTCATAAAAAAAAAAAAATTACTTTTGTAGAATGTATGAAAATATCTATTCTTGTGGTGGTCTTTGTTCCATAAAATCTGATATTTTATTTGTTTTGTGATTTTTTCCTAATAATTTAGTGTTGATACACTTTATTTTTGTGTACATTAGAAGAGGATGTACTGAGCAAACATGTTTTCATTTTATAATTGTTTGTATGTGTTAGGTGTGGTAATTGAACCCTTGTTTGTATGTGCTAGGCTATTGTGTGGTCACCTAAAGTTGAAATATGAGGTCATATTTATAAGATACGTAATGCAATTTATATGTATAAAAAATGGTAACATTGTTTGACTAAATGGTAACATAGTTATTACATTATTTAGATTGATGATTAGTGATTGAAAAATGATAAAATATGTCATTGGAATGATAACATCGTATACTGAAATGGTAACACAGTGAACTAATGTAGCTTATATGTTGAAAAATATGAAATATATTGGTTGTTACAATATTGTATTCATAGGGTAATATTTTGTAATCAATTGGTAACATGATACACTGATGTAGTGACATATTTGACAGCAATACTAAGATAATTCAATAGAATGGTATTATATATGTTGCTTTTGACAAAAAAAATGACTTGGATGTGGTAGTATGTAGTATTCAGATCTAAACATATTAGATTGAATCGATATATATTAAACTGACACATATTAATCTGTTGTGCTTAAATGAAATGGTAACCTGTGAAACAAAAATGGTAACATATTGAAAACTTAAGTTAAAAACTATGTACGTAGGTGATATGAGAAATATATGTTTGGCCTAACTTTACAAAAATGCTTATGCTTTTCAAAATGAGTTTTTTAAGAAACTAATTCTTGAAAAAATTGTAGGTGTTTGGCTACTATTTTACTCAAAAGTAGCTTTTTTACACGAACCATTGAAAATTAAATAAATTATTATTAAAAATTATATCAAAATGGATCTCTATTTGTAGAGAATGAAAAAATATGAATTAAAATATATTTATTTTATTTTATTAAAATGTTTGCAATATAATATTTTGTCACTTTAATATTAAATACCTCAAAAGTAGAAGCAAAAACTAGAAGCACCAAATTGATGCTTCTACTTTTGAGGGGTAAAAAATGGTTGTAGGTTTTTTAAAAGTAGTTTTTGACTTGCAAAAACCATGTGTTTGGCCAAGTTTAAACTTTAAGAAACTATAAGCCCTTTTAAAAGCTATGCCAAACACATACTTAAAGTACTTTTAAATGAAAACATATCCTAATAAAATAGGAGCATATATTATTGAAATGCTAACATACTTTAACAACATAGTATGAAACATATTGGTTTTTACAATATTGTATTGATGTTCTTAATATGTAACATGTTGAACTGACAATAGTATATTGATGTGGTAACTTTTTGTACTCAAATGGTAACAAATTGAACTAAATTGGTTACATAATATAAAAATCATTACAATAAAGTGTTGACATATGTAATTAGTAAAATGGTATGAAACATGTTGGTTTTACAATATTGTAATAATTTGTTAGCATTACTTAAATGGTAACATATTGATTTTAAGTGTTGACTTCTTAAACAAAAATTTAAAATTAAAGTGTTAAAGTATAAAAATAAAATGCTAACAATGTTGTAATAATGTGGTAACATGTCGTACTCAAATGGTAACACCTTGAATCGAAGTAAATAGTAAAGTAAAATATTAAACAGAAGTGATGACATATTAATCTGAAGTGTCAACATAATCTAATATTATCCAATATGTTAGTGTGTAAAATATGTAACTCAAGTGGTGACTTATAATTCAGAAATGGTTACATCTTAAGTAGAAACATTGACGTATTGATATTGGGTGTTTGTTTGCAGTCGATGCGCATTGAAGAAGAGGCAAGAACTTTAAAAGACGCGTTTACTCAACATTACACTCAAGCTACGATGTGGGTGTCACATGCAATGATCATGGTAGAGCCGCAAAAGGAGATGGCGAGGCTAATAAGCGGTCAAGAAGTCTGGTGGGAAAATAGGATGATAGTTGATTGTATTGGACAATATCATTTCTGTTTGTTATGTTTGGTGTTGTTGACATTTTAGAAAGATCTTTGTATCATTTTGTTCACAATAGTTCTTTAATGAATGCCAATATCAGTGGACTATTGGATTGTTGTCGATGATGATTTTATGATAAAATCTAGTTGATAATGTTATGTTATGGATGTTTGATGACTCTAAGTCTCTAACAATGTATATCTTTAAAATGTCTCTCATTTAAGTGTTTATGTAACAATTTTCTTGTTAAAAATGGTTGTTGATAGTAACAAAGTCTTTTGAACTATTATATGGCAAAAGTTATTCAATATTTTGATGCATTTATGGTAACATGTATAGTCACTATCTTTTAAAAATGGTATAAAATAGGGTTAAAAGGGTAACAAAGAATGAGTTACATTTATCACGTAGATATGTTACCATTATGGGGGACTATGTTACCATTTAATCATTTATATGAGGTGATTGGACGTATGAACGGTACTCTTCTCTCACATAAAACTTAGGTCTAAATGTGTAATCCAAATGAAAAGCAAACAAAAGGCAAAATTGATTCCCAATGATCTAATAAACAGTAAGTCTCATTGAAGACGGCGCGTATCCATATTCAATAAAGACGGGTTCGAATTGACTCTCGCAAGGAGACAAGTGGGAGGGCAAGTAGGGATGCTTGTGAGTAGGCCAGAGCATGGATCGGATATCCGATCCGAAAAATCAAATTTTTACTATCCGATATCCGATCCGAAACCCTTCGGATATCCGATTTTAATATCCGGAAAAATCGGATCGGATATCCAAATATCCGATATCCTATCCGATTTCACAAGACAATTTTTTCACTATGTCTATTTATCTCATAAATTGTCTGGTTCTTTATCAAAATTATTTTTAAAAATTTACCTGCTACAGATAATAATTTTACGTCTCAATTCTATCCGTAAATCGAACTATATTAACTCTTCGATTTAGTAAAATTAGAATAAACCCAGATCTGTCAAGTGTCAAGACAACATTATTGAAAATTAGACTACCCCTTTGTCCATTCTTGTCGAATCTGTTGAATTAAAACCATTTCCGCCTCTTAAAGCAGGGAAAAAAAGAAAAACAAATGGAGCTGAAATAAAGCTTAGAATATAAGAGCTAATGAATGTAGAAGATACGTCATGATCAGCATAAAATATGCATGTTGATTAGAGATATTTGTGTAGATTAGTGGGGTTGGCCATTAGTAAGGAGGATGAAGCTTCATTTAGAATTTAAAGATGGAGGTGAGTGTTTTTTTGAGTGAAGAAGTGATAGTAGGAGAGTAGGAGAGTAGCTTAGTTGCATATGGTTGCTCAAATCTAAGGTTAATGAAATGTGTGAGGTATATGTAAGGTAGAGTATGTTATGTAATGAGTCAATGTACTTAAACAAGTGAAATAATGGTTTTGAAGGTCCAAAAGTAATGGGTAATTTTCAATTTTTCTTGGAAAAAAAGTGAAATAAAAGTAAGTTTCGGATCGGATTCGAATATTCGAATTTTTTTAAAATGGTATCCGTGATCTGATCCGTATCCGAAAGTTTCAGATCGGATATCCGATCCGAATGGCATTTTCAGATCGGGTATCCATTTTTTCGGATCGGATATCAGATCAGTTCGAATAATCGGATTTTTTTGCTCAGCCCTACTTGTGAGAGGAAATTCAACCCGTCTTCATTGAAAACGGATATACGCCACCCTCTACGAGAATTTGTGTCCAATAAAATGTGTGGGACGTAGGAAGTGTGTAGTAATAGTATGACAACAATTGAGCAACTTCATCACTTGCTTTCCACCACTCTTCATCTCCCTCTTCTTAGTAGTAGTAGTACAAGATCAAATCCCACCATTTACTTGCCTGTTAATCATCGATCAACAACATCTCCTCTTTATTCTCTCCCATCAACTCTTCACGTTTCCTCTTCTAGTAGTAAGCTTTTCTTTCTTCATCCTTACCTCTGTTTTTCTTTTTTTTTTTCCAAGATTTCATCTTTTTTGTGTTTTTTGATTGAATTTTTATTAACATTGATGGGTTCTTGATTGTTTACTCCTATCTTTTATGTAATTGGGTTTTTTAATTGCTCATTTATTGATTCATTCTTTGTTTTCGTTGCAAGGTTTGATCTTTTTTGGGGTTTTTAGTTAGATATTGTATTATCATTGATGGGTTCTTGATTGTTTGCTCTTACAGTCTATGTAATTTGGGTTTTTGATTGCTCATTTCTTGATTAATTCTCTGTTTTCTTGTTCTAAGATTTGATCTTTTTTTTATTGATGGGTTCTTGATTGTTTGCTGTTATGTTCTATGTAATTAGGTTTTTAATTGCTTATTTGCTTGATTAATGATGATGGAGTTTTCATCATTTTGGGGTCTGAGTGTTTAATTTGGAGGGTGGGCGATTTCCGATGTTTTGTTGGTGAATGATTATTGAAATAATTTAGGAAATGTTAGAAAAGTTGGTGTCATAGTTGAAGTTGTTTAAAAATGTGTGATCTTATTATGAATGAATTGAAGAATTAAAAGTTAGTGAGAGAAATAAATCCCTATTTTCAATTCAATGTCAGCCAACGCGGTTGGTCTCCCACCGGAGACCAATCAGAACTCCAACCCAAAACAAATCGATCCATCTGGAGAGACTGATTTCCCACAGGTTATTAAGACTTGTAAGAGGAAGAAACTCCATCTCTCAGAATTTCTAGCAAATAGCCAGAATGAGAACCAGGAAACGGAAAGTCCAAAGGCATCACACAGGCCTTCCGCCACTCACCCCATACAAGGCTCAAATCCGTCCATAACAGCCCCTTCCTTTAGGGATATGGTGCAAGGGAACTATATAGGTAACCCAGAAGAAGATATTACAGGAATAGAGGATCTCATGTTAGAGTCTGATGATGATATTATGTCCGACTGTGATTCAGAGGATGAAACATGTCCAAAGATCCGTCTGACCAGAGATGAAAAAACGAATCTCAGGCGGCCATGGAGACGGGCAATAATAATTAAGATGTTTGACAAACAAATAGGGTATATATCATTGATGCGCAAATTACAGAGCAAATGGTCAATAAAAGGAAAAATTATACTGACTGATTTGGGTTTCTCCTACTATGTGGCTCGATTCTCAACTAAGCAAGATTATGAACATGTACTTGCAGAGGGTCCCTGGATGATAGATGATCACTATCTGACAATCCGAAAATGGATTCCGAATTTCGTACCTACGGACGAGAAAATCAAATATCTTACAGCGTGGGTTCGGATCCCAAATTTACCAGTGGAGTATTTTAACGAAGGATTTCTTAGAAAAATAGGCTCCAAAATAGGTACGGTGATTCGAGTGGATAAAAATACGGCTTCGGCGGAAAGAGGGCAGTTTACTAGGATGAGTATCGAGGTAAATATCGATAAACCTTTATTGTCCAAATTTTGGATGAAGGGTAAGGTGTATCATATTCAGTACGAGGGCCTCCGCATGATATGCTACAATTGTGGCCGTGTAGGCCACTTGGTGGAGTCTTGCTTGTCTAACAGTAAACTCCCCAGGGATGAGGAACCAGTCATTAATGAAGTCCTGAACCGTACAGCAATTGATCAAAGGGTAAATACAGGGGAAGCCACAGAAAAGCATCCCGAAACCGACACCAAGTTCGGAGAGTGGATGATAGTAAAGAAACCAATACGGAAAAGAACCCCTGCTTTGGGAAATTATATGATGACGGGCACAAGAGCTTTTCAGTTCGGTAATCACCAAGACAAGTCAGGCACGCGGTTTAGCTCGCTAATGAACAAAGAGCCTGAGCAAGGGCCATCGGAGGCGTCATTGACCGCAGTTGACACTGATCATGCTACAACGTCCAACGGAATAACTCAAAATAAGGAATTTCAAAACTTCCCTCCTAAGAGTTTAGGAAAATTACATAATTCCTTAAATCGCTCCTTAAGTCGAAATACCAAATCAGTCCAAAAAAAAATCCTTCCAAAACATCAACAAGTTTCCAATAATACAGCCCTGCAAAATATAACCAATTCCTATAAAAATTCTATATTACCCAACAGTTTTAGTAGTATAAATAATATACAAGGAAACAATTCTAATAATAAGGCAAAAAATATTCAAGCTAATACGCAGTATAGTTCTAAATTAGGGGAAGATAATACCCAGGATATCGTTGAGGGTAACAGAGTCCAACCCCAAGCCAAAATTCAAGCCAAAAATCAATCAATCTCAACCGTCAGTAACATTGTGTTTTCGCCAGTAATAAGCAGTACTCCAAGTTCTAACATTAGCGTCGATCAATCAGACAAACATGGCTCGTTGCACTTCCTACCACGACCTCCTCCTTCCCCAGCCGAGGTACCTTCCATCGCACCCACAATTTGCAATGATTCCCCCAGCGAGAAAGCTCGTGATGCATCCAGGGAAGGAGGTACCGACCCCGTTCCTAGGGATAATGATCCAGGAGAGCCCGTCTATGGATATCAAGATAGTTCGCTCCGACGAGACCCTAACGGTACCAGTAGTGGAACTATCGATTCCATGGAGTATTAATCAATGCCTCTCTTTAGTAAGTAGAGCCTATCTATCATCTTTAAATTATTTACCCGTTCATATGTCGGACAGAATACCGAATTTGTGTCGTAACCTTACCCCAATCACTTGCTTAGTGTGGAATATTCAAGGGACTGGAAGTAGGGAAAAGATTAAAGCCCTTAAAGAAGTCATTAGAACATATAGGCCTTCTGTAATAGCTCTCCTTGAAACTCATATGGGGGGTGATCATGCTGAAAAAATTAAAGGGATTATTGGATATAATGGTCACGCAAGGGTTAACGCTGCTGGTTTCAATGGGGGTATTTGGATATATTGGAGAGACGATATCGTTTCAGTTCAAGTCGTGGAGGAACAAACTCAATTTATTACATTAGAAGTCGCTAGGCTAGGGGATGCCCCCTGGTTTTTCTCAGCCGTTTACGCGAGCCCGGATCCGTCAAATAGAAAGGTACTGTGGAGGGAGTTAGAGTCCTTTGCCCACACAAATAATTTTCCCTGGATGCTCGCGGGTGACTTCAACGAGACTAGATCTTTAGCTGAACGTCACGGCGGGAATGCTTCCATGGCCAGAAGATGTGAGCTCTTTAATAATTGGATCGAAAATTGCGACCTCATGGAACTCGCGTTCACGGGGCCGGCGCATACTTGGTCTAGAGGTACTTCTATTGCTACTCGTCAAAGTGGGAGGCTGGACAGAGCCTTGTGCAATACCGACTGGGGAACCATGTTTGAAAATGCCATGGTTAAACACCTACCTGCCTACCAATCAGATCATTCGCCGCTTTTAATTTCCCCTAATGGCTTCGCTCCTCTTAATTCGGTTCATAAACCGTTCAAATTTCAAGCAGCATGGTTGACGCATGAGAAATTTAGCGAATTCGTCGAGTCTAATTGGCCTCGCAATGGAACTTTCCCTAATCGTCTTGAAAAGCTCTCGGATAGACTGCAACTCTGGAATTCGGAGGTATTTGGTAATATTTTTCGCAAAAAGAAGAAATTATTAGCCAGAATCGAAGGATGCCAGGCCAAGTTGTCCGTTGTTCGAGATCGAGGTCTAATTAAGCTTGAAAATAAATTGAGAAAAGAATTGGATGAGATACTTGAGCAGAAAGAAATTTTATGGTACCAAAAATCAAGAGTGGATTTTATCAAAGATGGGGACCGCAATACCGCCTTCTTTCATATTAGCACCCTTGTTCGTAGATGGCAGAATAAGATTAGTTCTTTAAAGAATACGGACGGCTCTTGGATTGAAGATGGGGAATTAATCAAGCAACATGTTGTTGAGTATTTTAGGGACCTCTATTCCGAGAGGGACGAAGATGGGGGTAATAATACAGGAGTGCCATATGACTTGTTCCAGGAGTTTAATAACAAAGAGTGGAGCTGGTTAACTAGACCGTATAGCCAAGCTGAAGTTGAGAACGTAATTCTTAATATGCCTTCTCTTAAAGCCCCAGGCCCTGATGGCTTTCAGGCCATTTTTTATCATAAACAATGGAAGGTCGTAGAGAATTCATTTTGTGAGATGGTCATTAAAGCACTCGAGTGTAAAGGTTTCCCGCCCGGCTTAAATGACACTCATATTGTATTAATTCCTAAGGTTACGCTCCTGAAACAATATCTCAATTCCGACCAATAAGTCTATGTAATGTAGCTTATAAGGTTATTAGCAAGGTATTAGCAAACCGGATCAAGAAAGTTCTCCCTCGGCTTATTTCAGATTCACAGTGTGGGTTTGTTCCGGGACGGCAAATTACAGACAATATCGTGATATTTCAAGAAGCTATTCACTCTATGCGATATAAGAAGGGGAAAACTGCATTTATGGCGATAAAAATCGATTTGGAGAAGGCATATGATCGTCTTAAATGGAGTTTCATATATTCTACCCTACAGGATATGTGCGTGCTTTCCTGCTCTCATTATTGATGCGGTTATGGAGTGTGTAACTTCTACGAGGATGCGGATTCTATGGAATGGAGAGCAAACAACCCAGTTCACGCCGTCACGGGGAGTTCGACAAGGTGATCCCTTATCGTCTTATTTATTTGTGATGTGTCTTGAAAAGCTACATCAGTGTATTGAAACGGAGATTCGATCCGGGAAATGGCTGCCGTTCAAGTTGAGTAAGGATGGACCGAGTCTTACCAATTTATTCTTTGCTGATGATATGGTCCTATTCGGGGAAGCAACAATCGAGCAAGCGGTTACGATTAAATATGTGCTAGACAACTTTTGCAATGCCTCGGGGTAAAAAGTGAGTCTATCTAAATCCCGTATTTTTTTCTCGAGTAATACTTCGCTAGACTCCAGGGGTAATATATGTGGTATATTAGGTATTAGTGAAACAGAGGATCTTGGTACGTATCTCGGAATGCCTACTATCAATGGGCGTGTTACCAAGAATACATTTGCTCATCTAGAGGAGAAGGTTAATAGAAGACTAATGGGATAGTCGACTAAGAGGTTGTCTCTCGCAGGAAGAGCCACATTGGCACCGTCCGTCCTTTCCTCCATATCTAATTATAGCTTACAATCAGCAAAGATCCCTCGGTCAACCTGTGATGCACTAGACAGAAAAGCCAGTCGGTTCTTGTGGGGTGGAGACGAGAACAGAAATTCAGTCCATCTCATTTCTTGGGAAGTGGTTCAACGAGGAAAAAACCAAGGAGGTCTCGGAATTATATCCACTAGAGATGCCAATGCCGCGTTCCTTACTAAGCTGGGTTGGCGCCTCTTATCCGAACCGCATAGCCTTTGGTCTCGGGTTTTAAGATTCAAGTATTGTATGGGACGATGTGATCTGGATATGTTTCAGCCAAAACAGAGGATGTCGAATGTTTGGGCCGGCATCTCGTCCCAGGCAAAGAACATAATCAAAGGGTCATCTATTGTTATCGGCAACGGTAGAACCACCTTATTTTGGGATCACCCATGGGTAGATGGTCACTGCCTTTCGGACACTGCAATTTCACCGATTCCTCACAGCATTCTAGGGGCGACAGTTAGCGAAATGTGGTGCGAAACTTCGGGTTGGAAATGGGACCTATTTTCTAACTTCCTACCTCAGCTCGATCTCCAAAGAATTGCCTCCATAATACTCTTTCCGGATCCCGAGCTAGAGGACTCCCTATACTGGAAAGGTACGTCATCCGGTAAGTTTTCTATCAAATCAGCCTTGGGTTATTTACGGAGTCCGGAAGTGAACTTGGATCCAGAACTTCCAATTTGGCGTGTCATTTGGCGCCTCCCGGTCCAGCAACGGATCAGAATGTTTCTTTGGTTAGCTGCTCATGGTCGTCTTATGATAAACGTTAATAGAGTAAGACGGAATATGAGCGATGATCCCAAGTGTCCGAGGTGTGGTTTAGAGGAAGAAACTACGGATCATTTACTCCGCTCTTGCCCATGTTCTCGACATATATGGGATAGTATTGTAGATTGCATTCCGGTAGGAGCCTTTCAGCAGTCTCCAGTTTCCTCTTGGTTGGCTAATAATGCGAGTAACAACATTAACAATGGTACGGATAAGTGGCCCACACTGTTCGCCATTACATGTTGGTGGATTTGGCGTTGGCGTAACAACATAGTCTTCGGCCACCAGAATGAAATCCCGATTAATCCTCGACAATTTATTTTGGATCAGCTGGAAATTACGAGGCGAGCACTCGATAAATTCGCAATACTCTCACCGTTTCCAGCTACGGCCTCCAGGGAGGTATTTATCAGATGGACACCGCCACCACATGGCTGGATACTACTTAACACGGATGGGGCAGCCAAAGGTAACCCAGGTATCGCAGGATGCGGGGGGATTTTCAGAGACGAGACGGGAAATTTTATTTCCGCGTACTACTTCTCCGGTGGGGTTTGTTCATCTATGAAAGCCGAGATGAGAGCTCTCCTTGTAGGGCTGGAACTTGCTAAAGAACAGGGTATTACAAGGCTGCTAATTCACATGGACAACCAGTCCTGCGTACGCCTAGTGGCGGAGGATCAATTAACTAGTAACAATCTCAAGTTTGTGGCTCGTAAATGCAAAGATCTCATAGCTGAAACAAGATGGGTGGTGAAAATTAGCCATATTTACAGAGAAGCTAACAGAGCCAGCGACTGGTTAGCCAATCAGGGAGTGCTTTCCAGTACATCTCCGACGATCTTAGAATTCCCACCGGCAGGATTACGCTCTATCATTCAAGAAGATATTTTTGGGGTAGCATTGCCCCGTATGATCAATAGTTAACACGGGTTTACCCTCTTATTGTACCAAAAAAAAAATAGTTGAAGTTGTTTACTCAGAAATGACACTGAACAGTATTAATCATTAGAGCATTATTACTGAGAAATCGAAACAAGAGATGTCAAACAAAACAATCAATCTACTTTTGAACAAGTTTGCATTTTTTGTAAGCGAGTTTGAATTCCGAATTCTGCTCGCTTTTACGTAAGAAAGAGAGGAATCACCATCTACGATTCAGTGTTCCTCAATAACCTGTAGCATACAATACTGTGAGGATAAGGTGATTATATAATACTCCGTACTATTTAGGATCCATGTGAATAATTAGTCGAAGCAGTGGAGATTAGAGCCTTTTGCATATAATATCATTACACTGTCAATTATCTTTCTTTACGTTTGTCTTCAACTATTATCACTTTTTTATTGACCAACTAGAAAAGAAGAGTTCTTGTATTTTGAAGTTTTGTTCTCAGTTTGGTCTGAGAAGATAGAATCTATGCTTTTGATAAAAATATTTCTTAAGCAACTTTCCATGCACTAGCTCAGTAGTTCCGGAACTAGTTAGATATGGGACTTCTTACATTAATATCCACGCCCTTCACATGGAAGTTGGTTCTCATTAAAGGCGTGTGGTCTTGAGGATTCTAATGTTGGTGATAATTTGGTTAATACTAATTTCTCCCGGAATCAAAAGAGATTCAAGTGTTGGCAGCTGGATTTGATCTAGAGGGAGGGAAGAACGTGTATCCGGGTTAGAAACAAATGTAAATGGGAAGAACATGACCCGTAAGTCATGGACAAATGTTAGGGAGTGGAGTGGAGGACCACTCGGGGTCATACGTTTCTATCTTTTTAATTCTGCAATCCCTCATACTTACAGTTACTTCTCCACCAAGATTTGTTGTGCTACTATTTCTAACTTCCTTCTCCTACTATTTCCCATGGGAATCATTAATGGCCTATAGAATTGGCCACGGGTGGGTTTGGATTGGGCTTAACTCGAGAACTAGTTGGTTTACACGACTCCAACCCTGAGGCCTGAGTTGGCTTAGGAGGTTTGGCGTATTCTAAGCATACTCTTAATTTTTTTTCCGGTAAATTTTAGAAAAACACTTGTATTTATATTGCGTTTGCAGGATCGGGAATTTTCTAAAAGCCTATAAAATTATACAAATGTAAATAACATGACACAAGGTTCGACAAACAGAAAGTAACCTGCGAGTATGTCCTACAAATAGCCAGTTTATTACAAACTAATTAGTAAGGGTGAAACGTGTGGATCATCACTATTAGCATGACAACACTGCTGCACCGATCTTGCGACGTTCTAGCGGAAAAAATGAATCGCGCAAAAGATGAATGGTACACTACATAATTTGACACCTGAAAACAAAATAAAAGCTTTTAAAGTTGTTTTCTAAGTGATCTAATGTTCGGGGGAAACTTCTCAAAAAGAGTGGAAATGCTTGAGATTTAATTATGTGAGTATACAGCTACGAGTACGAACAAGGAATTCGGGAGTTATTACTAATTTCTCAGAGACAAAAGAGATTCAAGTGTTGTTGTTTTTCCTTAAAAGTATAGGAAATAGGAATCAGTAATTTAGCATTCTATATTCCGTGTTTTATCTAGATTGTATGGCAGATTTACTCAAATTACAAGTTACTGATGTTGTGAATGTTGAAAAATTTGCGAAATGAAATCAGATGTTTAGTTCCATCACTGGCATAAGGTTGTCTTTCAAGAACATTGAAACTTGAAAGGCAGCGTTTATCTATTCCTCATGTAACTCATATCTCATTATATCATTGAATATTTTATTTTGAAAAAGTGGGGTGGATGTGGAATAATCCTGAATCTTCTTGTATACATTTGGTCACTATGTTAAAACTTTACATTTTTGCTAGTTCTCATCCCATCTCTTTGCTTTTTTCATGATTGAAGATATTTTGGCCTTTTGACTTTTGAAAGTGTACTTACCCTCGTTCAACTTCCTTTCATAGATATGGACCCTGCAAACGGCCCAAGTTTATATCCATTGCACCGCTGCAAAACTATTCACCTGGTTGGTACTATTCTGTTTTATATTTTCAAATCATGCACGTGTGTTTCGGAATGCCATTATATCATCCACTCGTACTTTCTACTTTCGAATTAATGTTATGCCCTTTGGTTTTGTGGTTTACGAATATAAATTAGGTGAGGCATGCTCAAGGAGTTCACAATATAGAAGGCGACAAGAATTATAAAGCATACATGAAACCTGAATTTTTTGATGCCCCATTGACCCCATTAGGTTGGCAGCAGGTAAAGAAACCATCATATATATCTTAAGTACTAGGTTGAAAGCCTGTGCGTTTGCACAGTTAATTAAGTTAGTTATTTATAAAGCAAAGTCGTAAACACTTTGTTTAAAAAGTGTATCTATATATGTATTATAGTAAGTTGATATGACAGAAACCATCATATACTGTTGTTGGTGACAGCAAAAAGAAATATCTTTACGAGTTTTTATTTGCTTTTCATCTAAAAGATCTTCGTATTTGATTGTTCTCACAGGTTGATTGCTTACGTAAACATGTTCAGGCCTGTGGCCTAGATAAGAGTATTGAGTTAGTCATTACATCCCCATTGTTAAGGTATGCTACTCGCTCTCGTTCTGTATAGATCCTCCCTCTTGTTAGTGTATTACTTTACTATCCGACATGTGGTTATGCAAATCCTATGATTTAATTTATTTTCCTTTTTCTTGAAGATGAATACATACAAAGAATAGGACCTCATGAAGGTTGTAGGCTTGTAGCATTCTCACATTCTCCTTATTTTTCATTTAAACAGAAGTGGTAAACACTTGATAGAATTTGTTTCACTTCTATATATTATGAAGTAAATCATAAGCTGGTATATCCCCCCAACCCCCGACTCAATAATGAACTTCAAGGGATTAAAGCCTGAATAAGTTTATCATCTAGAAGCTCTATTATCTAAAAGACTAATAACAGTTTTGGTCGATTCGTAAATTCTTCATCTTTTTGTGGGTCGACCTTATAGTCCTGAAATGACCTTATTGTCCTAATTTCTAAGGCACTTAGCACTTTCTTTCGCTCACTTTTTGGAGTTTACTTCTGTACCACGGCCTCACGGCATCACCAACTTCTCTATAGTGTCATAGTTGAGAATTGAAGGGGGTATATTTGTACTTGCAAGTCGCCACATACAGCAGATTATTATCTTCATTGCTTGTATGTAATCTGGTTTGTATGATTTGCAGGACCATGCAAACTGCAGTTGGTGTCTTTGGTGGAGAGGGCTATACTGGGAAGATGGATGTGCTGCCTCTAATGGTGGCCAATGCCGGAAACAGTGACCGTGCTGCCATTTCAAGTCTAAATTGTCCGCCTATTTTGGCGATTGAGCTTTGTCGTGAGCATTTGGTTTGTTTTTTTAATCAAACTTTCATGCAAAGGCTTTTCTTTAAGACTTAAGCAGATTGAATTTAAAACCAAATTATTATGCTGCATGTTAAGTGGGCATGGACCTCTCAGTTTTGTGAGATTAACAAAAGTTATTTGGTTCAGTGTACCAATTAAAATGGTTTGGCTCTTTTAAGTAATGAAGGATACCGATTCTCTAGAGAAGCGGAGGACTTACTGAAGTTTCTTCTAATCGTCATTTTCAGGGGGTTCATCCTTGCGACCAGAGGAGACACATTCATGAGTACCAGTGTCTATTCCCAGCAATCGATTTCTCTCAAGTAAGCACCATTTAGTGTGATATTTCACTTAAAGTTCAAGGTATAATGGATTTTAGAATTACATTTTGCACTTGCAGATCGAAAACGATGAAGATGTTTTATGGAAGGCTGATGTTCGAGAGACCAAAGCAGAAGTGGCAGAAAGGGGAATGAAGTTCATGAATTGGTTTGGGCAACTTTTTTTTGTTTAATTTTATATTATTTTGCTCTGGAGAAGATAACATCCTCAGTTAAGCGTCTAGACATAATAAAACGGAAGACCTAATAAGAGTAGATTTGGTGATTAATGATAAAAGAGGAGCTGCCTATATTTTAATGGTCAGTGCTTTGTGCAAAATGGCATTCAACTAAAAGGACCTGTAGTCTTGTAGGATAGTGAATTCTGTGACCGTTGGACCTTTGTATTGTTGAAACTGATTTTGAAGGAGTATATAATCAATTTTTATCGTACTCTGTACATTCTTCTGGTTTTGAAGTTGAAGAGAACGTCTCAGTATATAAGAACGACTTGTACATGGAAAACATAGGAAGTATGACATTATGTAGTTCGCATGACTATTAACTATGCTTCATGCTTATCGCGTCACACAGGTTGTGGACCAGAAATGAGAATGAAATAGCTGTTGTAACTCACAGTGGTTTTTTACAGCATACTCTGAGTCAATTTGGAAATGACTGTCACCCTCTAATCAAGGATGATATCTGCAAGCAGTTAGTTCTCTTTCGTCCTGTCCTTTTCTTACATGTTATTAAACTTAAGTTTCCAATATTTCATTTTAAATTGGACGATAATATTGCATATTGTAGCCGAACCCTAATAGCTTTTGGACTTTTTTGTCGATATCTCACGCTGTTTACACTTTCAGCTTTGCAAATTGTGAGCTTCGTTCTATGGTGATCACTGATAGAAAGTGAGTTCAATATTACTATATAAATTGAAGCATTCAGACAAATTTTCAAGTAGTCCCGGTATGCTGATCATGTTTCGGTTTTGGTTTCGGTTTCAGTATGACAGGCTCGAATGCACCAATCACTGATTTTCCCGGCAAGATACCCTCCGGACCCGACCTACCTAGTGAAGTTGCTGATGAGACGAGAAGTGGGCCATGAAAGAGAAGCAATTTAGAGGAAATTAGATTGCTGATTTGATGACAACGATATCTTACTGTTATTCGATTTCCCGTTGCACTTGAATCTTCTGCCAATGTAATTAAATTAGGCAAATTTGTGAATCTTTTAACCATATCTCTCAATTGGTTCGATTATCTCTACTGAAATAACAGTTGGGTGTCATTAGCCCTATCTATCTATATATCTATATCTATATATCTATCTGTCTATATATAACTATAATACAAGAACCACTGAATATTTGATTGTACACGTGTCGCTACTACATTAAAATTTTTCGCGCTCACTACATCTCTATTCTATGCGTCTAAAAGCAGCAAGCCCTCAAATTTCTAACAGTAGGTCTTGCTTGTGACGGGTCGGATCTTGCGACGGGTATTTTGTGAGAGGAAATGGGTAGAAGGGACAAGGTGGGCACCCCCCATGTGCTTCTCCACTCACCCTTGATGGATTTTTTGTGAGAGAATATGATATCCGTCTTAAGCTTAAGACGGATACTGAAGGGTTTGGATTCCAAGTACCTAAGAGGGGGAGGGGGTGAATTAGGTACCACTTTAAAATTTTCAACTTAATCTTTATTGTTTAAAGAAAGTTGATAGTTGTTTAAGAAGAACAAATGAATACACTAAATGAACAAGGGTATCAAGAGTGTATTGCTAAATTATAAAGTTGCTGTAAAGTGAAAGTTACAGTGAGTCTGACTGTTACTTGTTCGTTTTAGCAGATGAAGTAAAGGCTACAATACGAAAGTAACAGTATCTGAGACTGTTGCACTGAACAGAAATGCGAAACAAACGAGTAAAGAAAAGTGCAGCGGAAATAAAACAAACAAGAGATAAACACAGGAGTTTTGAATTGGTTCAGCCACTTGAAAGTAGACCTGGCAAACGGGTCAACCGGGTCGGGTTCGGGTCGGGCCAGTTCGGGTCGGGTCAGTTCGGGTCTCTCGTTGATTTCGGGTTAATTCGGGTCGGGTCGGGTCATTTCGGGTTTCGGGTTTGTTTCGGGTTTGTTGTCGGGTCCGTTTCGGGTCAATCGGGTCGGGTTATTTCGGGTCGGGTCATTTTCGGGTCAAAGAATAAGAGACAAAAGCCATTTTAAGTCTTTTCGGTTCAATTAAAGTTATGTTTTGTCGGGTCATTTTCGGGTTGAGTGGTTTTGGATCGGGTTATTTTCGGGTCGGGTCAGTTACGGGTCAAGAAAGATCGGGTCATGTTCGGGTCGGGTCGGGTCCAATCGGGTTTCGGGTCACATTTGGGTGTTGTAGTTCGGGTCAATTTCGGGTCATTCGGGTCGGGTCATTCGGGTCGGGTCAATCGGGTCGGGTTGCTTTTGCCAGGTCTACTTGAAAGGCCTACGTCCAATCTTCTTCTTATTGATTCAATTAAGTAATCTACTCCGACTACCTAAGACCCTTACAATAAAAAGGACCAACAACCTACTCCGGTTGCGAAATGAGTTTAAGACTACTCCGTCTCAAACTCGACTCTTTATCTAAGAAAGTTACAAGATCAAATTCCCTGATTTTGTTCTTGTGAAAAGAACGAAGGCGAATTCATTAAGATCTAACTATTCTAGATAGAAGAGTACATTACTTAAGGCAACAGTCGTCATGTCTGTGACTTTTGAAGACTTTGAAGAATTTTTGCAAAGATTAAAAGCTTAAAACTTTGAAGGCAATTTGCAATGAAATGTGTTTTTGTTTTCTCAGGAAAGTCTTAAGCAAATGTGAGATGAGTGCCTTCTTATTTATAGAGAAGGACAAGATTTGAATTGATTAAAGAATTCTTTTTGAGAGAGTCAACTCTTAAGAAAAAGAACAAAAGAGTTTTGCTATTTAGAAAGTAGTGCATATGCTATAAACATCAAAGTGTGAATCAAGGTATGCAGTAGACTTTCAACTTTTCAGATAATCTTTTGGAAACAAAAGAGTAAGGACAAGAGGGTTTAAGATAAGAGCCAAGCAACCCTTTTTGCAAATAAGAATTAGTCTTATGCCTTTTAAGGAAAATGGTTTGGAAAGATTCCCCTACCTTCTTGTTTTCTTTCAAACCCTTTCATTCAATAAATCAAAACATTTGAGGATCATTCTCAGGTGAAATAGATTGCAAAGTGAAGATTTAAAATCGATTTATAAAAGAGTCCACAGACATGAGCAACAGTAACGTGCACTGTTGCTGACCTGTTGAGGCAACAGTCGTACGTACTGTTGCAGTTGCAAGTATATCATTCTTCTACCTTTACAACAGTAACTCATTACAACTCGATTTAGTCAGACACCAACACATCAAGATCTTAATTGACGCTTGCTTGGAGATTCTTCATATTCCTGAAATCTTAACTTAGAAGCACATGTTAATTAGGCATGTCATCATCAACAAAACCGGCTCAACAAATTCCCCCTTTGATGATGACAAGCCTTAAACACAATAAATATTCCCCCTCAGTTGGTCAGTTTAATGTAGATACTTTCAGCATGACTAACATGGAGAAGGAACACAAATTAGCATTTGATGAGCAAACCCAAATAAGTTATCTAGCAGAATATTTGAACTAATCAACAAGCAAGAGTTAATCATTTATATGCAAGTCTAGGATGTGTTTATCATTTCCCCCTCTTGACATCATCAAAAGGGTAATGACAATCGTCTCGGACACAATGTACGCAAGCATAATATATCATAAGACCGCACTAAATAAGCCAAAATAACAAGTTCAACAAGACTTAGTTCAACGATGAGTATCACCAAGTGCAACAAAACCATACAAGATTAATACACACCACCAAATAAGGACGGGTAAACAAGGGGCAGGTGGTTAGGCAAAATAGGGTGGGGAGTGAGGCTTATCACTAAGGAGAGGAGTCTTGGATGCTTGGATGTCATCCAAGGCATCATCGAAATCAGCATCGTCAGCACCATCAGCATCTCCGGGTTTGTCCTGAATGATGTTGGAGATAATGTAGACCTCACCTTGGATTTTGTCAATGACTGTTTTCATAGCATCCAACTCGGTTTGAAGCCAAGAACGAAGATCACCAATGGCTTTGAGAACGGGTTCATTCGACCCACCTGAACCGCCAACACCACCCCGGCTGGAGGAGCCGACTTCAGTAAATTTTGTAGATGGGCGTTGGATGGTTTCTAGTTTCCCCTTAACTACCTTAATCATCATTTTCCCAAGATTTCCCTCGGACATACGATCGAACATGTTTTGAGACCCAACACTGTTGCTTAGCAATACTCCCTTTGCACGAAAGATTATGGATAGCCACATGCCATAGGGAAGACGGATGGAGGGGCTGTTTTCGGTGGGTTTCTTTTTCAGTTTGGAGGCGATAATGTTGAAACGTTTGAACATAAGGCCAGGAAGATTAATCGGTTTTTCAGAGGCAAGATGGTAAATGAGGTATTGTTGGGCAATGGAGATTTTACCACGGTCACCAGATGGAAATATGGACCAATAAAGGAGATTGAACAGAAGGTGATGGTGAGCCGAGAGAAATTTGGGCTCAACAGTATAGCAGTCTTTGGCATTCGGGTTGGTAAATCTAGCAACATCAAGAGGTGAGACATAGGGCAAAACGGGCCAGGTTTTATCATTGGGAATGAGATCATACCCAGAGTGGGGAATGGAAAGAATAGATGCTAATTAGGCTTGAGTTAGTGTAAGGGTCATACCATTGATTTGGGCCGTGAGACTTTTGAAAGATGCGGTGACTCGAACCGAAGCGAAGAACTGAATCACTTCACTTACAAACACAGGTTCCTCCCTTTTTAACAGATCTTGCCACCCTTGAGTCACGATGGCTTCTTTGAACCCAAAGAAGGCAAGAGAGGAGTGGTAGAGATTCGGGTTATACACACGGGGTGTGTGAATAGCCTCTTTTGTGAGCAATCGATCACAGTTCTTTTGGATGGTGGAAGGGAGATCAAGAGCCGTGATTTGAGCGGAAACAGTCGCAAGGTTCCATTTCATCGTCATGGATACCGGATCCTCAGGAGACAGATAGGACGGATTGGATGTTTCAGCAGTAGATCGGGCCTTCTTTTTGGATGGTTCTTTGTCGGAAGAAACACGAGCATCCTTGTCGGAGGGTAGATCGGAGACGGTTTTTTCTGATACATCATCCTTTTCAGAAATCTCACCGGTTGCCGTGTCTTCATCAATGTTAGGCAAAGATGTGGGGGCTTTTCCTTTTCTTTTGAGGTTGCGGGTCGACCGGGTAGATTTAGGGGAACCCTTAGAGCGTTGGATGCTTTCTCCTTCAGTAGGAGAGCTTGTCTCAGATTGGTTTGCATGTCCGGCGTCTTCGCCGTCAAGGATAATAGGGCCGGAGGAGACACCGGAGGAGGAGAGCACCTTTTTGGTAGCGGCTCTGGTTTTCTGACGGGCCATGGAGACAACCGGGTCAAGGACAGGATCGGTTGAAGAGAGAGGTGGTAGGACGGTTAATGGTGTGGGATTGATCGGGTTTTCAAGGGATGGGTTTGGGTTTTCCGAGAGTATGGTGGTGGTTTCATCAATGGTGGATTGAGGGGTTGAGAGTGGAGAAGATGAAGTGGGTGGATTTGACATCTTAAGGGGTTTGATGGGTATTTTGGTGTTGAAGGATGTTTTTACCATGGTAAGGGTGATTTTAAGAGAGTAAAAAGAGGGAAGGTGAGAAGTTGGGGCACCGGTTGGGAAAGGGTAGTTTTTAGAGGACAAATGTCTTTAATTTGGTGGGTGTGCATTAACCAAGGGGTGATTTTGTCGGTTGGACCATTATTATGACATAGGTGTGCTGAAATCCTTTGACATATCATGGCATGAGCAAATTAGAATAAAGACGAGTGTTCTTAAATACCAATTTTCGTCAATCATGCAAGGGATTAAATTCACACACACAAGAATCACATACAATTAATTAATCCAATTTCCAAACGAAGTTTCTCAAATTGTTCTCTTGCTAGTGGTTTCGTAAAAATATCCGCTATTTGATCTTCGGTTTTGCAAAAATTAAGCTTAATGTGTCCTTTCTCAACGTGGTCACGAAGAAAGTGGTGACGGATCTCAATATGCTTAGTCCTAGAGTGTTGAATGGGATTCTTTGAAATGTTTATAGCACTAGTATTATCACACATAATAGGAATAGAATCATAAATCATACCAAAATCTTGAAGTTGTTGTCGTACCCAAAGAAGTTGTGAGCAACAATGAGCGGCACTAACATATTCGCTTTCGGCCGTTGAAAGAGCTACCGTATTTTGTTTCTTTGAGCCCCATGAAACGAGACAAGGTCCAAGGAACGTGGCAATCCCGGAGGTGCTCTTTCGGTCCACCGTACATCCCGCAAAGTCGGCATCGGAAAATCCTACAAGATCAAGGGGACAATACAACGGATACCACAAGTGGAGATGTTGGGTTCCAATCAAATATCGAAGAATTCGTTTGACGGCTTTGAAATGGGATTCTTTCGGATTTGATTGGAACCGAGCACATAAACAAACGCTAAAGAGAATGTCGGGACGACTAGCGGTTAAGTAAAGAAGAGATCCAATCATACCTCTATACACCTTGTCACTTACATTTTTGCCGTTCTCATCCTTGTCCAACTTGGACGTAGATACCATAGGTGTAGAGTATGATTTAGCATCCGTCATCCCAAATTTCTTAAGCATTTCTTTAATATACTTTTGTTGATGAATTAGGATTCCTTCTTTAGTTTGTTTGATTTGAAGGCCAAGAAAGAATCCTAGTTCACCCATCATGCTCATCTCGAATTCCGATTTCATTAACTCCGAAAAATACACACAAAGAAGCTCATTAGTTGCACCAAATATGATATCATCGACATATACTTGCACAATCAACAGTCCATCAGACTGTGACTTTATAAACAAAGTTTTGTCCACCGATCTTCTTCTAAACCCATTTTCAGCTTGAAAACGTGATTAGGAAAGTCAATATCCATAAAGCCCGGGGGTTGCTCAACAAAAACATCCTCTTCCAAATAGCCATTTAGAAAAGCGGTTTTAACATCCATTTCGAAGAGTTTAATGCCCTTGTGAGCCGCAAAAGCAATGAGTAATCGTATGGCCTCAAGTCTAGCTACCGGTGCATAGGTTTCATCATAGTCAATACCCTCTTGTTGGTTGTAACCTTGCACCACTAGTCTAGCCTTGTTCCTTACGATTTCTCCAGAATCATCAAGCTTGTTGCGAAAGACCCACCTAGTACCAATGACGGTACGATTAGGTGGCCTAGGGACCAAGTGCCATACCTCATTTCTCTTGAATTGATTAAGTTCTTCTTGCATTGCAATTACCCAGTCAGCAACAGTCAGAGCGACTGTTACATTGGCAGGTTCAATCTGAGAGAGAAATGCATTATGTGCACAGAAGTTGTTGAGAGATGCTCTTGTCCTTATTCCAGATCTGATGTCACTTGTCAAATTTGACAAAGGGTGTGAGCTTTGATGTTTCCATTTCCTTGGCACGAAGGGGGTTTCTTCCCTTTCAGCAGCAACAGTATGAGTGACTGTTACTTCCTGGTCAGATGTTGATCCTTCATCAGAGTTGGAGGACTCTGCCTGTTCAACAGTCAGTGGGACTGTTACAATCTGGGAGGAAGAAACAGCAGCATAGTTGTTGTTGATTCCCCCTGAGTTGATGCTGTCTATAGTAGGCAACAGTCTCTCCGTGTGTTGCTGATCAGTGTTATTTGAGTTGTTCAAGGTTTCTTCTTGATTAATCACAAAGTCTTCTCGCACAAGCCCAATCTCGAATTCATCATCATCCTCATCAATTTGTACCTGCTCAAAGAGACTGGATTCATCAAAAATGACATGTACACTTTCCTCAATCAACATAGTCCTCTTGTTGTAAACTTTATAGGCCTTGCTATGATTAGAATAACCAATAAAGACCGCTTCATCACTACGTGGATCGAATTTACCCAAATTGTTTTTACCATTGTTGTGAACAAAACATTTGCTACCAAAGCATCTAAAGTATGAAATGTTGGGCTTTCTTCCACGTAGTAATTCATATGGTGTTTTATTGAGCAGACTTCTTACCATGACTCGATTGTGAATATAGCAAGCGGTGTTTACCGCTTCGGCCCAAAAGTTTCGAGGAAGCTTACTACACAATAACATGGTTCTAGCCATGCCTTCAAGAGTTCTATTCATGCGTTCAACACGCCATTTTGTTGAGGAGTTCTTGGGGCGGAGAAATTATGATCAACACCATTGTCATCACAATAAGCACCAAATGATGAGTTTTCAAATTCGGTTCCATGATCGGTTCGAATGGAAACAAGTTTTAAATCAAGTTTGTTTTGAATCCTTTTTAACCAAATTAAAAACTCATCAAATGCCTCATCTTTGGAACTCAAGAACAATACCCAAACAAATCTAGTATAATCATCAACAATGACACACACATAGCGACTCCCTCCTCTACTACGGGTTCTCATGGGTCCACATAAATCAATGTGCAAGAGTTGTAGTGGACGAGAGGTACTCACAACCTTTTTCGATTTGAAGGAACTTCTAACATGTTTGCATTTAGCACATTCATCACAAATTTTATCAAGATCAAATTTTATGTTAGGAAATCCTTCAACCAAGTCAAGTCTCTTGAGAGTATTAAGAGTCTTAGTACTTACATGTCCAAATCGTTTATGCCACAACCAAGGGTCATTTTTCATTACACTCATACAAGACATGGTATGTCCGGATAAGGTGTTTAAATTGGTTAGGTAGACGTCTTTCACTCGTCTACCTTCAAGTATTACCTCATGGGTTGTGGCATCAATGATTCGACAAAGACTAGCACTAAATTCAACCAAGTTACCACGGTCACATAATTGAGAGATGCTAAGGAGATTATGCTTCAAACCTTTGACAAGCCGCACATTGTCGACACAAAGTAACGATGACTTACCAACCTTCCCAATGCCTATTACTTCACCTTTCTTGTTGTCACCGAACGTTACCGTGCCACCATCATAAGCTTCAAGTGAGAGAAATTGGCTTTTGTCTCCCGTCATGTGACGAGAACATCCACTATCCAAGTACCAATTGCGGCCGCCTCTCACCAAGCCCTACAAGAGATTAGACTTTAAGTTTAGGAACCCAAATCATTTTGGGTCCCTTCTTGCGATCAACTTGTTTAAGGAGATCTTTCCGAATCCATATTTGCTTTACAACTTTAACATTTCTCTCAATGTCATTGTGTCTCTTTTTGCAAGCATTAAAGACATGACCAGTTTTTCCACAATAGTTGCAAATGATGTATTCGGGAAGACCAACATACTTCCTTCTTCGGAAATCGGTTTTGCTAGGATCTGGTTTTTGAATGTAACAGTGCGACTGACTGTTCCATTTAAAACCGAGACCAGCAACTCTATCACATCTTTTGGATTGACTAGTGAGAAAATTCAAGACATTTTGACTTCCTTCCCATTTCTTAGACACATGTTTAGCTTCATTAAGTTCCTTGCCAAGTTTCTCAATTTTAGCCGAAAGCAACTTGTTCTTTTCTTTAGAAATGTCAAGATCATTTTTCATCACAACATACTTGGATTTTAAATCAATAATGGTGTTGATTTTATGCTCAATGTCAATCTTAAGGTTGGAGATGCAAAAGTTCAATTGAGTGACTTTAGGGTCGGAGGAGCAATTCTTGTGATTGTCATGTTGAATCTTAACAAGTTTTTCATGAAGGACTCTTATTTCCCCTTTGAAGGCATTAAGATCAACCTTGAGTCGATCATTCTCAGTGGTTAAAGTTTTGACGAGATCATGAGAGGAAGAGCTTTGTTTTTCAATGTCAGAGGCAACAGACAGTGGGACTGTGACTTTGAGACTTTCAACTTCTTCTTCAAGGTCGACTATTTCAGTTTTAGACAGCTCAAGATCTTTGATGAGATCATCACGCTCCTTTGAAATTTTTGAAACTTGGAAAACTAAGGAGGTGTTAATCTCTTCAAGATCAGAGGGGGTAGAGCTAGAGCTAGAGGATTTAAGGAGATCGAGTTCATTTGTCAGGTTTTTGTTTAATTTCCTTAATCTCTTAAATTCAGTTTCAACTTCAGAAGTAATAGTCGCTGTGTCTGTATCATTCAATTCCTGTTTTAGAAGAACGTTTTCTTGAGCAATCTCCTCTATTTGATCTTGCATGACATCAAGTTTCTCGGTTTGGTTACGACATTTATCAAACAACTTATCAAGTAACTTACACACCTTGTCTTTGGAATAAGTTCTAACCTTAGCCTTAAGATATTTTACCTTATTGTCGGACTCGGAATCGGATTCATCCGGATGTGCCATAAGACACCTAAGAGACTTACTCTTAGCAGGTTTATGTGTTTTATTTTTGAGATTGTTTGTCAAACACATTTTAGCATCTAGTTGCTCCTCGATGGGTTCATCGTCCTCGGAGTCGGACATGCCCCAAATGGCGGACATTACTTTATGCTTGAGTTCTCTCTTAGCCGTGTCTTTTCTATCTTTAGATTTGATGTCATTCCATTTTGGGCATTCTTTAATTAAGTGACCTTTGTCACCACATTTGAAACATCCCATAGCGGAATTCGGTCGTCTCTTAGGAAATCGTTTTCTAGCATGGTTCACTTTGAAATTTTTGAATCCTTGGCCATTGACCATCCCAACAAGGTTTCTTGAGAACATGGCAAATTCATCTTCCTCTTCTCCTTCCTCATCACTTGAGGTGGATTTAAGAGCAAGTCCTTTTCCCTTTGAGGTCTCACAAGGAGCATTGTCGAGATTTAACTCGTGTGCAATTAGGGACCCCATTAGTTCATGAAAGGTCAATGTGGTTAGGTCTCTAGCCTCTTCAATAGCGGTGACTTTTGGTTGCCATTTAGCGGTAAGACTACGAAGAATCTTTCGAATGATGTCCTCGGACTCGAAAGTTCTTCCTAGACTTTTAAGCTCATTAATAATGCTAGAAAAACGAGAGGCTAAACTATTGATGGACTCGTCCTTCAACATATGGAACATCTCATATTTTTTTATGAGAAGGTCTATACGTTGTTTCTTAACTTGTATGGTTCCCTCGTGTGCGAGTTCAAGGACGTCCCATATTTGCTTAGCTGTCGTACAACCGGATATACGACTCACTTCCTCCTCACCAACACATCGTTGAAGAATAGTCATGGCTTTGGAATTTTTCTCGACCAATTTAAAATCATTTTCATTGTAATCTCTTTCGAGTTTGACGGTAGAATATCCCGTCATCATGTCCTTATCTTCAACGATGAGTGGTCCATCTTTGATGATTCTCCAACATTGGTAATCAATACTTTTGATGTAGTGTTCCATTTTGAGTTTCCACCATCCAAAATTCTCACCGGTAAAGACCGGGATCTTGGAGTATTTTGAGGAATCCATAGGCCTAGAATCAAACTCAAAGGCGATTAGCCTCGATCAAGAGCACGAGGCTCTGATACCAATTGAAGGGTTTGGATTCCAAGTACCTAAGAGGGGGAGGGGGTGAATTAGATACCACTTTAAAATTTTCAACTTAATCTTTATTGTTTAAAGAAAGTTGATAGTTGTTTAAGAAGAACAAATGAATACACTAAATGAACAAGGTTATCAAGAGTGTATTGCTAAATTATAAAGTTGCTGTAAAGTGAAAGTTACAGTGAGTCTGACTGTTACTTGTTCGTTTTAGCAAATGAAGTAAAGGCTACAATACGAAAGTAACAGTATCTGAGACTGTTGCAATGAACAGAAATGCGAAACAAACGAGTAAAGAAAAGTGCAGCGGAAATAAAACAAACAAGAGATAAACACAGGAGTTTTGAATTGGTTCAGCCACTTGAAAGGCCTACGTCCAATCTTCTTCTTATTGATTCAATTAAGTAATCTACTCCGACTACCTAAGACCCTTACAAGAAAAAGGACCAACAACCTACTCCGGTTGCGAAATGAGTTTAAGACTACTCCGTCTCAAACTCGACTCTTTATCTAAGAAAGTTACAAGATCAAATTCCCTGATTTTGTTCTTGTGAAAAGAACGAAGACGAATTCATTAAGATCTAACTATTCTAGATAGAAGAGTACAATACTTAAGGCAACAGTCGTCATGTCTGTGACTTTTGAAGACTTTGAAGAATTTTTGCAAAAATTAAAAGCTTAAAACTTTGAAGGCAATTTGCAATGAAATGTGTTTTTGTTTTCTCAGGAAAGTCTTAAGCAAATGTGAGATGAGTGCCTTCTTATTTATAGAGAAGGACAAGATTTGAATTGATTAAAGAATTCTTTTTGAGAGAGTCAACTCTTAAGAAAAAGAACAAAAGAGTTTTGCTATTTAGAAAGTAGTGCATATGCTATAAACATCAAAGTGTGAATCAAGGTATGCAGTAGACTTTCAACTTTTCAGATAATCTTTTGGAAACAAAAGAGTAAGGACAAGAGGGTTTAAGATAAGAGCCAAGCAACCCTTTTTGCAAATAAGAATTAGTCTTATGCCTTTTAAGGAAAATGGGTTGGAAAGATTCCCCTACCTTCTTGTTTTCTTTCAAACCCTTTCATTCAATAAATCAAAACATTTGAGGATCATTCTCAGGTGAAATAGATTGCAAAGTGAAGATTTAAAATCGATTTATAAAAGAGTCGACAGACATGAGCAACAGTAACGTGCACTGTTGCTGACCTGTTGAGGCAACAGTCGTACGTACTGTTGCAGTTGCAAGTATAACATTCTTCTACCTTTACAACAGTAACTCATTACAACTCGATTTAGTCAGACACCAACACATCAAGATCTTGATTGACGCTTGCTTGGAGATTCTTCATATTCCTGAAATCTTAACTTAAAAGCACATGTTAGTTAGGCATGTCATCATCAACAAAATCGGCTCAACAGATACCCCGTCTTAAATGAGAATTTGTGAATTTCTAAACCCTCATTTATTTAAGCCGTCACACCTATTATCCTCATATTCCCTCTTCGTCTAAATCCCATTATTCTACTTATTTGCCTTTTCTTTTCTCTTGATTTCCTCACTCATTTATGTAAGCCGTCACACCTATTATCCTCATAGTTCCATTTTTACATGTTTTCATGAATAATATTATTTTCCATAGAGAAAATCGCTGATTTATATCTATCTTTTTTTTTTTTTTTTTTTGTGTGTTTACTGATTTCTTTATGCCTTGACTCCTAAAATTTGCTGCAGGATACAACATTGAAGAGTTAGGATGAATCTAAAATCACACCGGTATGTTTCGTTATCTCTCAATTGCCTTTAAATTGGTTTTCATATTTTGTGATCCAGATTTTTACTGCGAATGATGGATTAGTTATTTTACATTTGCATCAATTTTTATATGATATCTAATTTCTCCTTTATCACTTGATCAACTGGTCGTGCCTAAGTTTTTTTTTATATTTGACTTCTCTAATTCTAATTGATTTGAGTTCTATACGCTTCTTAGATGTACGGAGTATTTGGTACATGATTCTTGAATTTTGATCATTATTTAGGATTTTGATTTTTTTTCAAATTTTTATGAGTGACCATCGTAAGCCACAAAATTGAATGTTTTTAATGTAATTTAAGAACTTGGCACTGAAATTTGACATTAGTAACTAAAGAATTCTGCTTTCCAATTTTATTATTAAGATTTATGCTATCTTTGGAATTATACTATGTTGTAATTTTATAACCGAGAGGAAATAGGATCATTTGTTTGTTATGATATTGTTAATTATAACGACGAGCGTGTTTCTTTACCTTTTACTCTTCCAATAGATTAAAAAAACATCTATTTCGTTTAATCTACTTGCCTTATGACCAAACCCATATATATTAACCTAATCGAAAAGAGAAGGTTGAAAAGAGAAAGTTGGTAACATTACTCAATCCCTCATTGTATATATTTTCTCTGTCCCGGTCATTTGTTTATCTTTACTTTTGGCACAATTATTAAGGAGATGGTAGGGGATCATTTGTCGTCATCCTTGGTGGATAACAAGTGGACATACAATAGTTCCATTGGGTGATCAAATTACTCATAAATTACCATCCTATTATAGAAATGTAAACAAATGAATGAGACACTCTAAAATGAAAATGGTAAACAAATGATCGGGACGGAGGGAGTATAATTTTTTGATTAGTTTAGTTGTTGTTTGAAATTCGTTTTAATGGGCATAAAGATTCCACACACTAAATTATTCACTTTCATGAGTATTGTATTACACCCGCTACATAGTTCGAATTCTTAGATTCATGTAGAGAGGTTGTTTCATGTAAGTGACATTGGTATATGTATGGCGACGTACAAGTTATGATTATTAATGAGAAGTTCATATCCCGCCAAAGAAAAAGTGGGCAATCTATATTTAACTATTCTTGACCTATAAATTAATGAGAAGTTCATAAATTGTAGTGTTCCAAACTTAGTTTTCTTTTAACTATTCTTGACCTATATTTAAGAGTCTTCGTCCTACGGGTTATAATACATGTGTTTTGCGATATTACTATACGAATTTAGCAATACCTCATAATTCTAAATACCCCTTTCAATGGGAGATTGTCCAACACATTCACATTCTATTTATACCGAATCAAATTACTATTTAGACAACCATGAACGTTCTTACATGTAATGGGGTGTTTCATATTGTTGGTAAAAAACCTTGGTCGATTAGATAATGAGATACAATAGTTGGAGAAGTTGGAAACTTTGCGTGCATATTGAGTAGATATAAGCTGATTGATAAGTTTCGTTGCCTGAATATGAAGCGAGAAGATTGTCATGCTATGGATTGCGCCACATTGATTTACCTTGACAATAGCGCGACTTGTGATAGAGTACTATACTTGAGTACAGTTGATTATGTATACTATTTGTGTTCTGTCCAAACATTTGTATAATAATCTAATTGTAAATTTGGTCACAAGTACAAAACAAAAACCTAATTGTTTTATACGCGGTAGTATTTAAGTGTAAATTTCTAATATTTTGTATAGCGACACAAAGTAGTTAATATATATCCCAAATTCTCATTTGTGAAGACATTATTTCGTCACAAGCATGTGACTTCTCACAAGGATCAAGTAAAGGGGTTCTCACAATCACAAGCAAGACGATTTGAATTTATATAGTGTCGAGTTAAAGTCTTGGTGTAAGACCCTTTTACATGTAAATCAATAAATAAAAACAAATAACATGGCGCAAAACTACGTAACCATTTTGAGCATTGTTTGTTAAAATGACACTATTTAGTCCGCCTTATTATTTGCTCAAAATTTGTCATGGTGTCATTTCATGTGAAAAACATAAACCGTGTGTATTTGGGCTAAACATAAATGATTTATAAGTTGTTTCCACAAGTACATATTTTTCATTTAATAATATAAATTAATTTGTATAAGATGTTGTACATTCAAACCAAAATAACATTTAAATATAAAATTTAATACTTAATTATATATATTTTTTATTTTTTATACATGCCCGTGCAACTTTGCATGGGTCCTAAACTAGTTGGAGAAATAAAATGATATCCAAGATTCACAGACTCGAGATTTTATTCATTAATGTTTATCAAATTTGTGAAAAAAAAAGCAAGCTAAAGGGGTTTATCAATGTTAAATAAGGAGAAATACAAATGAATGCAATAAAGCTATACAAATAATCGTAACTAGCGAGAGTTTGAAGGCGAGAGTCGAACATGACTTCACGTACTATCACTGCAGCAGTGATGCCATAAAATCTATATACCCTTCAATATATCATAGAATAAAGCTGGTTTTTTCTTGGGTTTGTCACATAATCCCTATTAGTGAGAGAGATGCATATCAGTTGGGTTTTGTTCAAAATTAGAATATAGTCTGCATGAAAACATGTCATCCAAATTTTAAGAGTAATAAATGGATGTGTAAGACTGTAAGTATACCTCAATAACATGTGCCACACGTAGAATTGTAGCTTCACCCCAAGGACGGCCTAGTAATTGTAAGCCAATTGGTAGCCCGTCCTTATCATAGCCGATCTGTAAAAAAAAAAACGAAATGAAATATGACTGGATAAGGGGTCGGATTTATGCAACCGTACCTGTGTGTTAAAAACACTGATGTACCAATAAGCAGCATTTTATATAGTTTAGGGTATGTTTCAATTTTCAGAATGCAACAGACTGATCCTTTTGACGTAAAGCTTACAGGTGTCGGAAGCAGAAAAACTTACTGGGATTGAAATGGCTGGGAGGCCAAGAAGATTTGCAGCCACGACAAAACGCATTAAGTAACCTGATTGTCAAAAGTTAAGGATGTAAGATTAAAGAATACCAACAAGATTGAAATAACAACAGAATCACGCAAATTTCATGTACCCCAGTAAGTATGAACATCAGTTTTTCCTGACCCAATCTCGATCGCATAAAGTCTCTTAGTTCTTGTATCACATATACATAGTTGGCATTTTTTCTACAGAGTGTTTCTTCTTAAGTGGACCAAAAACTTAATTAGCGGTCCGTTGAGTTTATGATGATTGTAAATACAACTGACCTGAAACCTGCAGGTTTGACTCGCCGAATTCTAGAGCACTTGGGGTTATTACTGGTGCTGTCATACTGTTCAATAGCGCACATACACAGTCAGGATTACAGGATTATAGCTTCATGTGTAAAAGACGAAAAGGTAAAAAGAAAACGGGAAAACATTCATAATGTTTAAGTTTCTAACTAGATTAACGTTTGCAGTTCTATAATAATACCCAGAAGCCAAACAAAGGAGACTACAACAATGACATCATGTAAGATGGATATGTGAAATTGTGAATTAGACCATGAAAGAATACACCCATCCTACATTTATTTGCAGATCCTTGTAGACTGTAGAGATACACGGGTTTCCCGGTACACAGTAACATAAAATAAAAACTGTGTAGTTTGCTCAATTTTGAAAATTTTAGAATCCACGGAGTACACATTTTATATAAAATACTAAGTAAATGCTTCAGTAACCATCACTCATAAGACATACCCAGTGGTTGGAGTGACTATGATATCCACCTTCTTAAAAAGCTCCATGTGGTAGTACATTATTCTTCGCCTGTATGAAACCACAAATGCACTTGTGAAGATTTGATATAGCATAAAAAAGGTTAACTGATGCTACTCATTCAAATCGAAGATCGATATTTGAGCAACCGAGGTGTGAAATTGCAAGACTCGTCAGTCTATAATATTTGAACATCAAATCTCACCTAAACTTTTGTGCCGCAACATAATCTGTTGCAGAAAATGAACGAAAAAGTGCCAAGTTCGTACGAGTATCATAAGTCAACTTCGAGCAGTTCCTACACGATGAAAAGAAAATTGTTACTCTTCGAAATTTATTGAGCGATTCTTAAAATAAGACAATCCTACAACAGTAGTTGGGAAAGAAATAAAGCTTACCCCTCTTCACAATGGGGATTCAGTGAACACAAGGATTCAGATCCAATCGAAACAACATGGGCAGTTCGCATTTCGTGTAGTTCAGGAATAGAGATTTCCACTGTCTTCAACATTTAGAACATACAAAGTTAGAGTTTCCAAATATCACTACAGATCCATCTAGCAGTGGCAGACCCATTAAATATTGTATAATACGGAGTATTTAATATAGGAAAGTGTGAATTTTAAATTTTGAGCACCAAAGTTAGACAATTTGCACAAAAATGTTAAATTCCTGTGTTTGAGGACCCTGTATCCGATAATTTAGATCTACCAACGCATCTAGAGGGTGAGGAGTAGGACTGCAGGAAGGGTAGGGATGAACTAAAGCCTAAAGAGCACTATCAAACCATAAAGGATACCATACTTTGCAATCATAAGCCTCTGAGAGCCGTTTTAGAACATCCTCGCACTTCTGGGAGATTTCACTGGATTGCACATCATTGAACCACTGGTTACAAAAACCATAAAATTAGTCCTAGAGGTTCCGAAATAATGTGAATTAATATCTCATGAAAAAAACAGCTGAATTACCTCTGTATATTTTCCAAGCCGCAGTGATCCCAATGCACTGGACCGGCCTTCAAATGTCAAATTGGGGAAGCATGGCGGAGACTGGAAGACAACACAGAATATTATTATTGATCCAGTGAGTCATGTGAGAAGGTCTTACATGTGGGACCAACTATATCCGTGTATATAATCATTTATTGCGAAGCACTGCTTCTGTCTCACATGAAATAATGTCTCATATAAGTTTTTTGGCCAATGATTAGGACAAATTTTCATATAAGCTGGATTCATGATATGATTTCATGAGGCAGGCATATTTTTCATAATAAAGAGGTAGTTAATCAATTTAACCTAGGTTAATGAGTATAGTGGGATGGCCTCACATTACGATAATGTGGGTCTATTAGGAGACCCTTTCAATGATCAGCACAAAATATAACGAAAGATCTATGATAAATATCACAGACAGACAGAAAGAAAGAAAGAAAAAGAGTAACAAAGAGCAATTAAGCATACAGGTTTCAGGCTAATTCTATCAGCAGGAGAGGAACCCAGTATTGCAGCATACCTTCAGAAACACAATCACAAAAAACGAGATCAGACAACCCGATTTCAGGCCAATCTATATATACAAAATAGTGAAATATGTGAGATGAGAGTAGGTCAAAACATATTAGCAAATGGATTTTTTTCTGTTAATTAGGTAGAGTTCTGTGATTTTGTCATTTACGGTGGGAAATTATGAGCAAGTACTGGTGAAAAGGTTAACAAATCACTTCTTACACGAGCATAGCGTCCTCTACTGATGATGCTATTGGGCCAATTATTTCCACGGTCCCAGCATCACATAATGACCTGGGCAATATACACTGTAGAAGATTAGGAGATCAAAACAAAAGTTGAGCTCGAGAAAATGAAAAAGTACACAATTATTACATGCTAAAGTCCTAGTAAAATGAACTATAATGTTACTGCATTTCTTCCAGGCAGTCGAGTACGTGATTTTTATGTTGCACGAGTAATAAACATACATCATTTGTGAAAAATTTAAATTGGTAGAAATTTATTCCCCTTCAACATTAGAGTACCATGATGCAATTATTACCCTCTCATATCAGTTCTTCCATAAGTTGTTTTCAGCCCCACCACACCACAAAGCGAGGAAGGAATGCGAACAGATCCTACAAATTTCAGAGATCGTATGTCAAGTGCCATAATAGTTCAGAGTTATAGGATTTACAAGGCCATTTCTATATTATACTACAGCATATTCATCATTACCTCCTCCATCTGTTCCTAGGGCAGCTGAGCAGAGTCCAGATGCTACGATTGCTGCCGGACCTGATGAAGACCCACCTGTATATCTGTCATGTGCATGAGGATTTCTAGTAGTTCTGCAATGAAGATGTGCCACATATTAGTGTCAACTAGACCAAACTTTACATAGAGTTAGTAATGGATAGGAAGGTATATCTTAGAGGAAAATTCGAGCATTAAAACAAGTAAAACACATTACTCATATAAGTATTGAACAAAACCATAATAAAAAAGTTCATGCTGCATTTCGCCAATGAAGCGAAGACTGCAACACACTGAGTAGATTGATTAAGTACTTAACGATGATGTATTCATTTCTCATCAAGCATTGGATGTATGACTGACCCGTGCCAACACATCCTCCTCTCCATCCCATTCATATCGTCTGAAATTGACATTGAGTGTCCAACTATGTCATTTTTTACCAACATTTTCTCATAAAAAACGCCAAAATATATTTGTTTTATTACAATATGAAATTGTTGGTTTGATAAATTAAAATGGTCGAAAATGTAAGGGTTTAACCACCAAAATTAAATGGGGATAATGATTCCGGGTGGATGTAATATACCTGTGCATCTTAAACATCATACGAAACCAACAACTCACCCGTAGTTAGCGTTATTCCCTGTTGTCCCTAGACCCAACTCGTGCATGTTTGCCTTTCCAATCAAGATTACACCACAACTGCGCAGTCTGGAAACAGAAACAGCGTCCTTGTTAACAGGTCGAACTTCATGAAGCCATGTTGTACCACCTGCAGCAAAAGAAATCTAATAGTATAAACTTATGTATGAAAAGAAGAGAGAAAAAAACACATAATGACTGCTTACCTTTAGATGGGTAAGGATAACAATCAATATCGTCCTTGATTGCCATAAAAACGCCATCCAAAATTGATATAGGATTTCCTGCATAAGTCATGTCATCAGTGATCTGATAATAGCTCAAACTTTATCCAAGCGGACAAAAGCTTGACCAGCTGACAAACAGACAATAAATAAACCTTCTTCAAATCTTTGAGTGGAAATAGCAGCTTGCTTCCTCACGTCCTCTACATCATAGGAAATGAGAAATGGAGTGCTAGGATTTGCCCTATTGAACTCCTCCAAAGCTGAGATTATCTTTTCAGCAATCTGCATGTATGTAAAGTTGACTGGTATAGTGATCATATAAAGACGTAGGCAAGCATTAGAGAGTTATTGGCTAGATATCAGACCATGGACGGAGTAGCAAGCCTTGCCCTATACGCGTATGCAAAATCTCGAATTTTCCAATAGCGAAATGATGTTGCCAAATCATCATTCCAACAGCTGGCAGCATCATGTTCTGGAAGGCAGTTTAATGCTATTGCCACACGATCTTCAGGACAACCAGCTTCGTCGACTAAATCAACACCTTGCTCAGGCTCTAGAAAGGCATAATTCAAGTTGTCACCGAAGATAAAGAAGCTAGTATAAATGCAGTACATAGATTGAAGTGCAGGAAAGAACCTTGGGGAGGAAACTCGGGTTTAAACATAGGAGTTTCTGGAATAATAGTATTCCTCAGTGGCTGTTTATAACAGAAAATACAGTTAACTGGCCACAAAGTAAGTTTAAAATATATTTTGTGAAGACAGAACCAAGAACATACCACGACCATTTTATTTTTCTTTCTTAGGGCAGAAATTATTAATGGACCAATACCCGGAGCTTCAAGAACATTCACAAAAAGTTTCAGTATTGACCCTGTGATGTGTGGAGCTGCAAATGTCAAACATAAACTGATTAAATATGTGGTCTTCTAGGTTGATTGGGCATGCTTTGGCTCGATATTAAGGACTATCAAAGTAACCAAACACTAATACGATGTTTTCATTCTCTGTGGAATAAGAAGTCATCACCAAGCAAAGTGCATTCATGTTCTCCTGGTTTCTTTAACATTTTATTTCAAGCGTTGATATTAGACACATTCTTCGTAGATATGTTACATCACTTACATGTCTATGACTTGGTCAAAAAGAACTATCCATGTACAAAACGCAAATATCATATTGAGATACTTTCAACAAATTGGGTATATATGTCTCTGTTGTGCTATGTTACACTAATTCTTAACATTACCACTGCACCTCGTGTACGCATAAGATACTGCACTTGGACATGGGGTTTTCATAAGACCAACACTCGGACAAGTTCTTGTTGTGGATACTTCAAACCAAGTATGAGTAACATAGTGTGCGTTAAACTGCAGAGGTAACTGTTCAGTGGCGGTAACTTGACGTTTCTCACTTTCTGTTTGACTTAAAAACTTAAAAATAAGATGAATATTTTAGCATTAGGGGAACACTTCTAAATCCTAGGGTTCTAAAACAATCAGAGGTCGATTAAAAACATCTAGCAAATGCATACATCAGTAGATTCTTGTCACATTTCGATATCAAAATTGATCAATGTTGCTAACTAGCAGACACTGCAGAAACCTTGGCAAGCCTACAAATCACAGATAACTATCTAATTTGTTTTAACATAAGTAAATAACTCGGCAATCTCGACTAGTTAGTTGTAAGGCTATGTACATACCGACCTCAAACAAGATACTCACTCAAATATCGAAATTCATCAAGTCATGTCATTGCATACTAGACCAATAAGTCATTAACTAATATAAACTCCATCATAATTGATCAATGCCATAAACCATATCATAATAACACTGGAAATTAATTAAATTACTATAATTTCAAGTAGAAATTAAAAATTGAGTACTTTAATATTGATGCTAATAAAATAAAATTCAGAGGACTAACATTCAATTTTCTCATCTTCATACTTGACAGTAGAGAAGTCAACTTCATCTGCAGGCAATAACACCACTTTCTTCTTCCCCATTTCTAAACAACAATTATCAACAAATACCAATATCACAATTCACATAAAAATACTCCCTCAATTCATTTCATTTCGATACGGTTCTTGGTATATGTGACGGGTATTTTAATCAAACGTATGGAAATGAAAAAAAACAACATGGGTATACGCAAAAATCAATAAAACTAAATACCCATTTCAAAATTCAATCAAACATGACTAAAGATTGAAACTTTACCTTAGAAACAATTCAGCAACAAAAGATTGAAACTTTGATTATATTTTTTTGAAATTGTTTTCTTAAAATGGGAATGTTGAAGCGATTATATCAAAGTTGATAAAGTATAGTTTCAACAAACTTATGTGACAATTAAAGGTGGAGTAATAAGAGGGTAATGCAAGTACTAGGATGTCGTTTTGTTCAAAAAAAGAAGAGAAATGAATGCGTTTTGGTAACAATAAAGGTGGGTAGTTACGCAAATAATTGAGTGTGGGTAATGAAGAAGCTGTCACCTGAGGTTGACTTTTATGAACAGTTGATCCTCCATTTGACTAATTCCTCTCAATTTGCTCTTTCCATATCAAGCCTTCCATATCAGTTTACTGACTTTTCGTCCTTTTTCGTGCTTCCTTTAACAGCAATACACAAATTGTTGTGTGACGGGCATATTGATGTAGGTAGATAAGATAAAAGAAGAGTGTTTAGAAAGTACTCCGTAACATTTTATTTTGTCTTATCTACTCACTTGGATATTACTTGACCCGTCGTAAGACCCGTCGTAATACCCGTCACAAGGGAGACTTGCTGAAAATAAAATTACCGTGGCAGATACGTAAGGTGGTTAGAAAACACATGTGTAATTTTAAGGAATTTTACTTTGAAGTTTCACCAAATTCAATTTTATGGGGTTATTTACGGAAATTATCCTATGTAACGGTCTTTTTCGTGTATTTTTGCTAAAAGTGAACATTTATTGGTCAATAGTGATCACTATTGAGTAACTAATGACGTCTTTGAAAAAACGGTCAGTTTTTAGTCGTAACAAGTTGTCACTCTTATAAAAAAAGTTGTCACTTTCTAGTGGCCGCACGTAAAAACCGCCGATGTAATACATGTCTTTTAAAGTTAAGTAAAAGTCAAAGTCAATGAACCCGAGTCAAGAAACTGTAAGGGTCGAAAAGTATAAAGATTGTACGAGCGTAGGTCGCATGGATTGGTCGCACAATAGCGTAGTTTAAACCCGAAGCCAGACAGTAATTACGCACGCACTACATGACAAAGGGTACGACCAATGTAGGTCGCATGGATTGATCTTTATTTCTCTATAAAATTGTACTAGAATTTATATTTTTATCTACTTATTAATTATCTAATACTCCTTCCGTTTTGGTCAATGTTGTCCTTTCATTTTGGCACAAAGACTAAGAAAATAGTGGGGGACCATTTGTACGTAGTGGATGTCAAGTGTACAATAGTCTCATTGGATGATCAAATTACTCATAGAATGAAATCCTTCCAAATATAGAATGGACAACAATTAACTGAGATACCTTAAAAAAAAAAGACAACAATTAACCGGGACGGAGGAAGTAATTATCTTGATTAAATATCACTAAACCTCGATTTAGGGAATGATGGATTTCGTCAAATTAATTGGAAGAGGTTACTTGGTATGTTTTGAATGATGATAATATGTTATGCACGCGGTGGTTTTGTAGAAGAACGCTATAATTTTCTTTTGCTTGAGATAACAAAGATTTGCGAAAAGGTAAGGATCTATCCTACTCAATTATTATAGTGCCATATTGTGATGAATGTGTATGATGATGATGATGATGATGATGATGATGATGATGATGATGATGATGATGATGATGATGATGATGATGATGAGATGGGTATGAATCTTGAGATGAGATTTGACATGAATGTGTGATAGGGCTAATATTGTGTTGTTGATATGATAATATGGATCAGCGGATTGAGGAGGGAGTTATGAGCCAAGGGTGATAATACCGATTTGCGGATCGAGGAGATAGTTAGGAGCCAAGGGGAACTTGTGAGTCGAGGAGGGAGTTAGGAGTTGGGATATGATCTTATGATGTGGTATTGATGATATTGTGATCGTTGTTGACTGTTGGCTATGTTTATTGCGTACATTATTTCCCTACTCAACCGTGGGTTGACAGTGTGTATGTGATTTCTTATTCTTTATTTTAAAGCTTATGCGGTGATTCTTTTGGTAATTTCCGATCATTTGGTGAACAGGGAGTCCTATAGGTTTACAATAAGCGTGACATACCTTGGATTAGGATTGGTAATTGGACGAGACAGACGAGTTGACTAGAAGGGTTGTCACCATTAATTTTATTATACTAGCTTATACAATAAGTCTTCCGCTTATAGACATTATTCATTATTTATTCAATTGGTTTGTAAGACAGTTTTGAGCAACAAATGTAATCTTAATAAGTTATTTAAAGTTAAAGTACTCTTTCATTGTTGTCTTTTGATACGTACTACCTCACTTAACTGAGATGGTAACAAACTCATTTAACTAAGAAGGTCTTGTTAGAGCTTTTGGTTAAATGAGAGTGTTACAGCCGCACAAGAGCATTTGTGGGTTATTTATGATCTAAGGTGGACCCAATAACATGGTACACGTGATTTCCAGGTTATCATGTATACTTGAGGGTTTAACTAGTGCGTAGACCTGGTAAAGGTAACCCGACATGTACAACACTCGAAATAAGATCATGAGCATGACTTATAACTCTAACTAACCTAAACTAATATGACCAAACTCGAATGTTTTTGTTGTAGAGTAAAGACAAATCATTATCCATAAAAAAAACTTGATAATAATAGATCTGAAAATGACCCGAACTCAAAATGACTGGAATTCTTACAAACCAGGGAAATTATCCGACCTAGTTGACCCATTTGACAGGTTTACAAGTGCACAGTACATGAAATATAGCGGTTGCGGTTTTTCTCGTTATCCAAAGAAAATTAATATATTTTCTAACACTCCGTGAAGTCTATATATCTTGTACTCCTATGAAACATTCTTGTATTCTTACGTACCACCACCATATTGACGCAACCCCATTATGACCCCACCATTACCACCACCACCACAATCCCAAAACTCCACCACTCCTACCACCATGATGTACCCCGCACCCGCTGTAGCACCCCCATTCACCGGGACCACAATAGGCGTTCCAAATGAATGGCCGAGCTATCATCTCGGTTTCCAGAGGTTGTGTACTCACAACGCAGCCAACTAAAAATAAATTACATTACGATAATGGAATTCTCAACCAAACTAATTTACTATTACAACCCAACAACCTTAGATACAATGATCCCTTAAACCAACAAATACTACTACTGATCTAGCTGACTCGTCATGTCTCTCATGCCCGTACACAAACCCCACCTAAGCCAGTACCTACCAAGCTACCTACTCCCCACAAGACCGAAAATATCAAGTAGATCACGGTAGATAGGTTTCAAAATAAATTCACAAGAAAGCAAACACGTCGACCAAAGTTGAGTAGAGAAATCCATGCACAATCCTGAAGAGTACAAATGACAAGGTCCATAACAATCATACATATGCATAAGAACATCAATCGAGTGCAACATCATCATATATATGAATCCATCTCAATCACACTTAAGGGCGCTTGCTACAAATCACAAGGCAACCCGATGCTTGTTTCAAATCACAAGGCTTCAATATGGTAAAGTCACTCCCCAGACTATAGAACGTGCACGCCCCTTCTAATGGCGGAGCCACTAGAATTCCGCCACTAGAAGAGGTTCCAGGACGCCATCCGCGTACGACGACGCCATAAAGGATCTGGTTACCCCCACCGATCCCAACAATAATAATATCTCATCTCACAACATTACACAATGCATCATCATCAATTATCAATTATCATCTTATATACATTATTCAACCATCATGGACAATGTCACAAGTATCAAATACCGCATACATAACCAAGATTGAGTAGAGAAATCACTACCATTTTGAATGTACGGATGTAGGCTTTCACCTCCAACAATAACTATAGATATACAAGTGTTAATAGTTAGTATAACTTGAGGTATGAACCTTGAAAATCAGGCATGTTGTATTGAACATTTAGCATGGTCAAACTTTATATTATTAATGACTCAAATGTACTATAGAAAATTGTTACATCTTAGGGATATTTGAAGAAAAATGTATAAAACAGAAGGGTACCATGAGAAATGTGCAAACTTTTATTTTTATTCGTATTTATTATTAGTTTTTAATTTACTAATTATTGTTCCATCATCGAAATTTAACGTTCCTTTAACGGTCGTTACATTAAGGGGTACCATGGGCATGAAAAATGAAACCTCAAGACTCGAGAGTATTATGAACATATTCTTAAAAGCATATATGCCAGGGGAAATATGACAAAATTAAGGAATATCATTAAAAATTTCTGTTTTATTTAACAAGAAAAAGTTATCCAAAAATCCTAACAGCATGACACCTGTTCAAAATTAATAATAAAACATACTCTGCGCTTATATATATACAAAGAAACATCCTTAAAAATATTTTGTAAGGTCTACTTTTACACACGCAAACGGCAAGATTATTATAAGCAAAAGTTAAGCAACATTGTTAATCTTGCAGAAATTCATGACAAGCAAACATTTTATATATTATCATCACTGATTACAAGATCAATGTGTTTTCTGCAGAGCATCTTGCATAAAATTACAGATGTGCAAAATATTAATCCCTACATCAGACAAAATTGGAGGCACACTAAATCGTCAATGTAATCTACGCTGCATGCATATACTTACAAAATAGCAAATTGTCCTCAGATTGACATATATACGTAAAATATACTCTCACCGTATTTTACCATATCGTATTGATATTCTCACTTTTTCAAAATACTCTCTGAGGTATATATTCAAGAAGTGGTAATATCGTTAAAAAAACAGAAGGAATACTCGATCCTCAGGTATATATTCAAGTCGTAGCTCAAGACTTTCCGGTTTCCACCAACCTGCAATAACATAAACTAAAGTTCACAAATTAATTTGAAATGTCCATTTAGAGATAAGTCCATTTCTTAACACTTCATTTATCTGACAATTATAATATACACACTAAGATAAGTTAGAGTTGATTTAGAGTTCAAGTAAAACAAAGTTAATATTTACTTACAATATCTGTTACCGTATTATATTAAGTGGATCAAATGTAACATGATACTCATCTATAGTTTATGAATACTATGCCTCTCCACTTGCGAAAACGCATCGCCTGCACAACTGCACTGCGAGATTGCTTGTTACTCATACCGACACCAACTAAGCTAAGATATTACAGGTGGATGTATGCATACACGACTATCGTACAAGTTAGTTAGAAGAGCTTATTTGATAGAGTAATTCTTGTGTTTTTCGGGAGTACGGTACTCCTTATACCGAAATTATTATAATGTTTTGTTTTTTCTCTTTTAGGTGTAAGGAGGACCATACTAAGAGAACACAAGAATTTTTCTTATTTGATTGAGAAATTAACGATAATAATAGCTACGAAAAAAAAATCTCTGTCTTGTTTTTTACGAAATATATATTACGGTTGACGGTTAGAATAAGGCCCTTTAAATCTATTAGACGATACTGCATTTTAATAACTTCTCCACTAAGATGAGATTTTAGTATTTTCTTAACTAGTTTTAAACCCGCACAATAGCCTTGAAAACATTGTTATTGTCAAAAAAGTTGAAACTATATGTAATTTACGCTACATGTCATTTTAAAGTTTTTATAAAATGCCATTTTTTTTATGTTTGTGTAATATGTAGTTTTTGCAGTTTACGTTATATATGTAATTTATGTAATGTGTACAATTGACTCCCTCCGTTACATTCTATACGACGTTTGAGATTATTTTATAATTAAGAATTAAGAAAGTATTGGGAAATGGTGTATTATAGTAGTTGTGTACTATAAATGCTTTTTGAAAATTTGAAAAGCTAAGTATTTCCACCAATAAAATGGCTTAAATTAGCTCCTGGTCATAATTGTTAGTACCTTGAAAAATGAAAAAAACATTTAATATATAGAAAAATGTAAAACGACTTATAAAATTAATTATTTAATCTTTACTAAAACCACTTATATTATGGAACGGAGGGAGGGAGTATGTATTTAAAAAATTATAGGATGCTTGGATTACTTAAAAAAAACGGAAAATTTACATGGTACCCTCGAATGCCATAACTCGTGTTTACGAAATCATAAAGTGACGATTTTTTTTTTCATATCGATCGTGTTTCCGAGAACTACGATTTGAAAAAAAAAAAATTATCGTTTTTGGATCCCGTAGCTAGGAGTTATTGTATGTCAAAAATATTTTGACCGAACAAACTTTGAGCGAGTATATCTCTTGGTTACGAATTCCGAACTCGACAAAATTTTTTTTTCAAATCGTAGTACTCGGAAAGACGATCGATTTGAAAAAAAAAATCGCCAGTTTCCGATCTTTTAAACACGAATTATGACTTCTTAAAGTTTTCTAGATCAAAATTTTGGGTATTTCGGGCAAAATGACAAACCTCGGGGGTATCATGTGAATTTTCCGTAAAAAAAAGTAAACGGTAGAAAGTAGCAGTTGGAATCAAAAGAAAAAGTTGGCTTAATGAAGCATGAAAAATGTATGTGCTTTTATATATAGTTAAATAGAGGATATGAATTGGATTAAAAAAATATGTTTAAAAATTTTAGTTTTAATAAAGAGTATGGAATAAATTTATAAAAATATAAAATATTATTTAATTTTTTTGTAATCTAAATTGGCGAAAAAATTAACATTAAATATTCCACATTTATATAAATTTTGATTATTGATGTGGGAGTAAAAACAAATGCAATTGTTTTAGAAAATAGAAAATAGATAGTGAGGTGATGTCACATGACATCATTAGATGGTTAAAGAATGAAATGAGTATGAGGTGGCTTCACCAAAATGCAAAAAATGTTCTTACTTTAATAGAAGGAAGATTCCAATGTTAAAGTAGTTTGTTTAACTCAGTGGCGTATCTAGGATTCGTTCACATGGGGTGCGGTTACGAAATGAGATCACGATACATAAATTTACATTAAAAGTATTAAACGTTAGTAATTATTATAGTACTAAGGACAAACTCTTAAGGAAGAGTATTTTTTCCTATCAAAATCCTTGTATAAGGCGGTCTTACGTAGAAAAATTATAAAACGAGTTTTTTAATAACGACTTTTTATTCATTATTGTGATAGTCGTGGAAACCTTTTATATAAAATTATTTAATTTGTATCCACTGACCACTGTTAACACAAGTTGTAAAATTGTAGTTTTAATCCATTGTGGTAGTTTGTATAACTCGTGGAGTCAAATTAATGATCTTGAATGTATTTCATACACTCGGGTTTTGGAGAGAGATAACCGAAAAAAAAGTAAAAAAGTGGAGACAAATAGACAATCTCAAACTTAGAATGAAATACACGAAAGAATAAGCAAAAAAAATGCAAAATCAACAAAATTGTTGTTGTGGGGAGTAGAACACACAACCTACAGTAGCAGGTTCACTCAACATGGATACTTGTCACTACACTATAAACATTTTACTGCTTTTCAATCCTGTATTTAGAATTATATCTTCAGAGAATGGGGGGTGCAGATGAACCCACTAAACCCCCTTGGATACGCCCATGGTTTTTTTTGGTGAGTTGTATGGAAGAAGGTGAAAAAATTCCAATTCACATGAAACTTTACAATTTACAGGATTGAGTTGTTTGTTTACCCCAATTCACATAAATTGGAGTTTTAAAGGAACATCAATTCCACCATAATGGAGAAGCCTTGTTTACCTCGGCCTCCTAGAGAAGTAGAGATGAAATGTACTTCACGTACTCCGACCGAATTTTCTCCCACTTCATATGACATACATAAGCGCTGGAGAAGTTTTCCGAGATGAAAAGGTTAAAAATAAGAGGACACAAATTTTCATGTGAGACCGTTATGCTTTTGGTTTGCAACTGTCATTATATATTACTATGAGATTTTTTAAAGTATTAGAAGATTGTTCTTTATATAGTGATTTTAGGATGATTTGTTTTGGGAAGATAATTTTGGAAAAATTAAGGTATTCGTTTAAAAGATTTTGTAAAAATCGAGATTGAAATGTCTAAACTATTGTACTCTCTATTTTTTTTTCTCCAAACGAATCATTAACAAAAAAAACGAAACGTTAATACAAAATAGAAGAGTATACGTTAATACGTGGTTTGCAGGTTATGATGTATACTATAGGGGTTTACTTAGTGCGCCAAAGGTACCTGATACGGGTTTCATTGTCATAAAAAAAAGGTAGGAAATGGGGATGATTTAACTAGACTTATCTTATATGAACCGACTTGAATGATTTGGAGCGAATAACCAGACCCGCATACACAAACAAGAGACACAAATTTGACTCGTAACGAAAATTAACCAGTTCCTATTCGACCCGGCCATAATGTTTACTTCGCATACCAACTATTATCTTTAAATAACTTGAATTGACAACCCGTTGACCTTAATATGTTGAAGCAAAATTCGAATCGAATCCGCCTAAATTTGGAATAATCCCACCTAAACTCGACATGACTATCCCATTTACTAGGTGGAATTTTAACTCCATGTTGACTCCATAGTTCATGTATACTTGGAGATGGAAATGAGCACGTAGGTACTTGGGCCGACACGCTCCAGAACGGTCCACGACCCATTTCAGCACAACACTGACTTAGCACGGCCCAACATGGCACGACACGCCATGGGCCGTGGTAGTGCCTAGGCCGAAATTTTAGAACAAAAAACATGCGCCTAATTCAGGCACACCATGCTTTGGCAAGCTTGGCCACGCTCAAGCACGGTACGACAAGACACGGCAAACCATGGGTCGTGGGTCGTGCCTAAACCGCTATTTCCATTTCACGGACACAACATCAATCCTACCTTTTTGTGCCTGGACCGTGCCATTTTCTTCTCCAAACATAGCGGACTAGCTCAAGGAACGACCCACTTCCATCAATTACATATCAATTATATAGTCCAGAGTCCATACCACTATCACCTCCTTCCACTTACAAATACGATCACCTTCTTCCATACAACTCACCCAAAAAAAACCTCCTTCCATATCAATATCACTTCCTTCTTCACTCTCCAAATTTAATTCCTCTCCTCCCTCCAAAATGGACGCTAATAACTACCCATCCTACACCTACCCAGACTCAAACAACTCATCTCCTCGCTCTCGCGACATCGACTACGAAAACCCGCCTCAATCCTCATTTGACGACCAATCCTTCACTAAGGTCAAGTTCATGGTCAGCTACGGCGGCAAAATCCAACACCGCTCCCACGATAATTTCTTATCCTACATGGGCGGCGACACCAAAATCCTCTCTGTCGACCGCAACGTCAAATTCACCTCCTTCTACTGCAAGCTCGCCTCGGTTGTCTCACCCGATATGACTTCCTTCATTTTCAAATACCAACTCCCCGGTGAAGACCTGGACGCGCTCATTTCCGTTACCAATGACGATGATCTTGAGCTTATGATGCAGGAGTTTGATCGTGTCATGCGTGGTTCTATTAAGGTTGCTACTGCTAGGCTAAGATTGTTTCTGTTTACTCATCAACAAGTGAGTACTGCTGGTTCGGTTGAAAGCCGGTTTGGTTCGGCTAGTTCTGAAACCAGGACATTAGCCGGACCGGTTTGTGAACCGGTTCGAGATGTTAAGTTTGCTGTCGCTTCAAATAATTCTCGAGTACTTTCTCCTACTCCTATTCCTCCTTTGCCGATGCCAGTCCCGCTCCCGGTTCAGAGTAACGTTGATTTTTTGCTCGGTTTGGATAGGATGACGGTCCAGGTTCCTGGTGCCATTTCTGAACAGGACTTGGTTAACCAGATGAACCGGCTCAACATCTCGGCTCAGGAGGTGCAACACAAGCTACAGTTGCAAAACCAGCAGCAGAAACAATCAGCTGTGTATCCGCTGAAAAATGAAGATAGTTTTGCTGATTCGTATCAAAAGTCGTCGCAACTATCAGCAGGGTATTGGCAGGCGGTTGAACAACCAAATCAACCACCACAATATCCACCACAGCAAGTGCAACATCATCAGCAATTTAATCCACAACTACAACAACAACAACAACAACAACAACAACAACAACAACAACAACAACAACAACTACTACTTCAACAGCAACAACTACTTCAACAACAGCAACAGCAGCAGAAGCAGCAACAGCAACAACCGGTGTACATGATGCACGCGGTGCAGCAGACAAATGCGTACCAGACACAGCCGATAATGCGACCAAATCAAGGAGGAAACTATCCGGTGCAACAACAGCAACAAACATTGTCATCGGAAAAAGTGTACAGGGAGCAGCAGCCTGTATACAGCATGCCAGCAGGGGCGCAGGTTATTATGCAGGGTGAGAGTGCCGCATTTGCGAAGCAGAAGGCGTATGATCAAAATGGCGCGTCAGGGAGGCATGTGTTTTACGCTCCAGGGCAGCAAGGTGGAGTTGTAGCGCCGCCGTATCCAGCAATGTCTGCAGCGCCAGCAGCCGTGGTGGTGGTGAGTAGTGCTGATGTCAGGAGCGGTTCGGGAGACGGGAAGATTGTTCACAAACTTACGGCTGCGTCTCCGGCATCCGTGTGATCGCCAGATCGTGTCAAACAAAAGAAATCTAAGATAATAATGCTATTGAGTAATTTTTGTTATAACTTATAAGTACTTTCCTTTCGTTTAATTTTTTTTAATTGCGAGTGAGTGTGACAGACTCGAAGTCTAAAAGGTATAGACTCATGCCATAAGTTATACCGATTACCGAGTACTCCACAGTTCTTGAGGAAGCTTGAACATGATGAGTTCCTTGTGAATTTCACCCAAGTTTTAACCACCAGATTTGCGGGCTCCTTTCATTTTAATGGTTGTAATTCTGCGTCATTTTGTGAAAACAAACCATTTTATTTTCATGGTATTTTTAGTTCATTTTAATTTTATCTTCCACATTTGTTTTGAATTATAATACGTGCGTGGTTATGATATTTACATTTTTTTTTGCAACGGTAAAAGATAAGGCCACTACATGTGCATAGCATCCTTAGCTAGGCAATGAGCCACCTTGTTAATTGAACGCAGAATGAAACTAAACTTTGACAATGAAATAACATGCTGATACGGCGAATGTCTTTAAGGATTCCATAAATATCGTGGTGGTCCTCATCGCATCCAAAGATCTGTAAAAGCAATTGGAGACAGTCAGTCTGGACTTGTGCATGGTGGTGCCGATTAGTCAATGCCCAGATGAGAACCTCTTTGACTCCTATAGCTTCAGCATGTGATGCGCTAGTCGATCATAGCTTCTTATAATCCTTGGAGAAGATGCATAAAATTTATTATAAAAAAAAGACAATTATATAAGATAAAATTTCTATTGAAAATAAATTAAAAAAAAAAAAAAAAACTATATAAATGTCGTAAATGACTATGGTTTGACCGTCGCATTATAAATCACGCAGAAATAATGTAGTCCGTAGTGATTAACATGAAGATTACGTTCAAAGATATATATATAAACTCTCAAGTGAGATCGAATATTTTTATTTTTCTTTAGTATGGGTCGCATACTTGCATATTACTCCGTACATACTAGGTTTATTAATAGCAATAGTCGCCTAATACTTTTATCGATTTGAAATATAGGATAGTACTCGTAAGTTGTACGGAGTAAATTATAAAGTCAATACTAAGGTAATTGTACGACATAATGAGTGTTTTCGAGTTAGTTATAACTTTTAGGTTGCAACTCTCGAAAGGCCGAAACAATAAAAAGACCTAATATTAATATTAGGTTTTTTAAGGATTTAAAACCTTCTATTGCTATTAATAAATTCTTAGGGTTGTATTTAAGGATTTAAACCTTTTATATATAAATGTGGTATAAATATAGAAAATGATGACAAAATTGCATAAAAAGTGTTGCAATTAATAACAATATTAAGTATATATGGATGTGGGACATTACTCGTATATAGGACTGCAATTAATAAAAATGATGACAAAATTCTTATATATAGGATTGTATTTATCATTTTCCTAAAATTAATCCTCATTCACAACCATGTATGTGGATATCTAAATCCATCTCAAACTTTTTTTTTACAGTATATATGGATGTGGGACATTACTCGTATTTGGATAATGCAAGTATATATAAAAAAATACTTCATACTCTGTAGTTGATGTTTGAAGGGAGATGGTCAATAATTGGGCATTGTAGTGTTTTATTTATGTGGTGTTTTAATAGTACGTGTTGTGTGACTTGTGTCTAGAGGTGATCATCAGCCATGAGTGTATACAATTCTTTAATTAACCAAATGTGAGACGGTCTCTCAAGAGACTAACTCAATTAACAAATGTGAAAAACGGCATGAGCGTAAACGACTCTTCGAGTATGCCAATTCTTGTAGATTATAAAGAGTTTAAGTTTACGAGACACTCTCAAACGATATTAGAGTCTCTAACTTTTATAAACTACTTACATCTAAAATAATAAGTAATAATAGATCTATAATTGGAATAGCAGCTAATACTTAAGGATAAATCTAAGCAACTTATGGGTAAAAGAAACCACTCAATAACAATCCTATGCACATAAGAGATTGTACATATGATGGAAGATAGTTTATCTCCATAATCCGGCAAAGGAATCGGAGTTGGAAAGAAGACCACGATCGATTTGGCTTATAACTTCATCAAGAGAAATTTGAGGCAAACCGATAAGGCTCTCGATATGTTTCGAAAGAGATTGCTTAAATTCGGTATGACATAAGCCTATAAGAGGTATAAAATGTGATCTTTAAGTTGGGAGTATTCACAAGCTAAGTATAAGAATGACGTTTCTGATTGTTGTATTAACTTGTGTATTCAACATTACTTAAGGAGATGCTTGATTTGTTGAAGACTAAGCTTTATTCGATTCACTCCCTCTATTCCATTTCCTCTTCTGTTCTCGTTTTAACTTATCTATCGCCTCGGAGCGGACATCGTATAAGAATCAATCACTTAAAACCCAAAAAAAAAAGCATCAGACATAGTAAAATCTGTAAGCGAGTCTATACATAGAAAGATGAATTTGGTATAATAATTATTGTATTACACAAATTATAGAATAAGGTTGTCTCACGCCGTGAAATGATATAACTTTATAGCTATGCTAAATACTAACACGCACAAATAAAACCAAGAGACAAAATCTCATAAAGAAAATAAATAGTACGGAGTATCAATATAATCTTGGATTGTAAGATCGTTTAAGGCAGAATGACGATGACGAAGACCAGTCAAGGGTGCTGGCCTATCACGGCCACGGCATTGCCGCTTACAGTAATCGGTATATTAATCGGCACAATAACCTGATTACCACTTTGAACGCCAATAGTAAATGATGAGCGAGCACCATAAGCCGCGATAGTAGTCACTGTGAGAATGACAATGACCAACACCATCAAATATTGAGATGCCTTAACCATCATTTTTTTGTATGTATAATGTAATTTGTGACTTGAGTTGTAACTTCTTGTGTATTTTGTTTCTTATTATGTTACCAGTATTTATATAAGTTGAAGCAATTACAAGGAGTAGTTCTACAGTAGTTGTCAATTGTCAAGTTATGATTATCAACATTATCTCTGTTTTCTAATGATTTTGCTTGGTTGTATGATACGGAGTAGGGGAGAGCAAAAAATCCGATTATCCGAACCGATCCGATATCCGATCCGTATCCGATCCGAAAAACTGGATACCCGATCCGAAAATCAGTTTCGGATCGGATATCCGATCCGAAACTTTCGGATATCGGATCGGATTCGGATATCAGTTATAAAATTTTCGGATATCCGATCCGATCCGAAACATTAACTTTTCTTTAAGAATTTTGAGTTTGGAACCATTTTAGGTTTTACTTGGTATAATTATTAAAGACTCCCCACATCTTTTACAATTGGTACCATTCTTGCCGTCACTCCTAGTCTCCTGCCCACTTACCCATCTTCTTTAATTTTTTTCTCTCTCTATTATTCTTTCCTCACAAAATACCAAAACCAAATCATTTTCCTGATAGTTTCATCTTTCCTGTCAAATCAATTTATTCACAATCTTTCAATTAACTCACTATATTCAATTCAAAGATGAAGATGAAACGCAATATTTCAGATCTGAAGCTTGATCAATGTAGTGAACTTTTTTTAATTGTTCCTTACATATCTGAGTGGGTGGTTTTCCATCGTTAAATCGTCAATTAGATATTGTTCAAGACTCCATGCTAAATAAACATAAAAACAAATAGGCTTACTTGTTGCTCAAATTTTTGTATGATGAGAGAATTTTGATGAACATAACCAGAGTTTGGGAAATTTTCTTTTTTAATTTTGGAAACTGATTTGCGGGTCGGTTAACGGATATTTGGATATCCGATCCGATATTTTCGGATATAAAATTTCGGGTATCCGAAGTGTTCGGATCGGATATCGGATATTGAAATTTTGAAATTTCGGATCGGATATCCGAACCGAAAGTCGAGTTCGGATCGGATATCCGATCCATGCTCAGCCCTAATACGGAGTAGTAGCTATGACATGCCTGGCTTCTTCCTTGTTAGAACCATACTTGGTTGATGATGCCAAGTTTCATTGTCATTTAATGGTTTGCTTCTTAGTTATGATTTATAGCATTTGAAACTCTCAATTATTTCTCAAGGATGGTGCAAGGATGATCAAAGATGAAGAAAGTCATAGCCTAAGTCGAATGTTGTAAACGAAGTAGTGTAACATTCTTAGTTTGTCAAGTGACTGCAAAACCATGCAACAGTGCACGTCACTGTGGCACTGTGTTTCTGATACAACGAAAGGAGAAATTTTCGAATGGGTTTATTTGTCAAAATACTCAACTATATCTTTCTAAATGATTTCTGATTTTCAAAGAAACAAATTACAAGTTTGAAAGAGAAAAGTTTGCTTAATTGAGAAGCTAAGTACACTTGGTTAATAACCAAGTTCACTTGGTTAATAACCAAGTTCACTTGGTTATTAACCAATGGTCACAAGTAATTTATGGTTCCCATAACAATTATGGAAACACACTTCCTTTTTTTCTGAAAAAATGGCAGCTCTCTTGAGCCTCACAAATGATTGTACTAAGAAGATTTTAAAGTGATTCTTTATCATATTACCCATTGGATAAAAGAGATAGATGTTGTGTTAAGTTACACACTCTTCCTCTATAAATAGCCTCACACTTTGCCATTCATAACCAAGACTTTCAAGAGCATTTATTAAGAAACTTTGCAAATAATTTCTGAGTTTAAAGCTTTGTTTTCAAGTGTTTGCAAAATCGTTTTAAGTTTAAAGTCTTCAATCATTTTTCAAAAGAGCTGTAATTCTCCATGTATCAGTTCGCTGCACTGTGACATCTAAGTTCGTTCCATGATCTCGTGTTTAAGTCTTAATTGTGATCTCCATGTTCATTAAGTGAACGATTGAGATTCAAGACTCTGTAAACCTGTGAGATAGAACACAAAAACTCTTGAAGCGGAGTAGCTTTAAGTTTGAGTGCAACCGGGGTTGGTTGGCGAGTTATTTTCATTGTAAGGGGTTTAGTAAGTTTGAGTAAATTTATAAACAAGCAATAAAATAACATTGGACGTAGGCTTCGGAGTAGAAGCTGAACCAATTTAAAAACATCGTCTTGTTTGTTCATTTACTTTCACATTCCGCTGCTTATTATTTACTTACTACTCATCTCGTTATTATGTATGCGCCACAGTCTTCCATACTGTGACGTACTGCATATCTCGCTGCCTTGTCTGTGTCACAGTCCTTCATACTGTGACTTAGACCTGCTGTACTTCTTGTGAACTTAAATTCAATTAAGTTTCTCAAGTCTCGTACTTAATTGTTCTTACTTGTGTTATCAAATAACCAAGTTAAGTAGAAATTTTTAAAAGTACTGTTGGAGCCAGTGTCCTCCACAGTTAGTGCAATAACATAAATAAATCTCTGTAGGTTCACAGGGTATACTTCGTATAATAATCAGTTGATTAACGTTTATCAATAACGGTTGGCTTGCTAGATAAGTTTGACGTTATTGTCATACTGATGGCGGTAATCAACTGGTCCCTAAAAGTCACACCTATTGGATGTGTTCGAGAGATATGATTATTTGAGAAAATAATTATATTGATGCCTTATAATATGACTAAAAGGTTAGTCAGTGTTTTTGACTAAACGGTTAGTCAATGTGATGATAAAAATTATTTAATACAGATTAAATAATGTTGTTTAGCCGAATTAACAGTAATTCGCGATTAAATATAAAAGGTTATATTTAATTGTCATATATATTGCAAGCTAAATTAAATATAAACTGATATGTTGAATTAGTAAAATTGTAAATATACGGATATTTATAATTAATAATATACGGATATTAATTGCAATATATTAATAGCTAAATATGAACCGAAAATAAAGTATTATAATACTCTAAAATTTCGGCCATATGGAGGGTTTTTAGGAAAGAAAATACCTTTCCTAATTACACTAGGATACCTTGTGATAGGGGAATATATAAAGGAATTGGTTTCCCTATTTTATGGATCTTAAGGAACCCTAATCAAGAGTTGAGCCTCAACCATCACATAATTCACAAAAGAGAGAAAACGGTTTCTCAAGAGTTCTAGCAATCTCAAGGCATATCTTGTTCCATCTAGGGTGTTTTGATTAGGAGAATACCTATTTTGGTATTTGTTCTTAGGCCTTTATCGCAAGGACTAAAGGTTATTTCTTAATCCCTTCGTCTTATGCAATTTTGTTTATGACTATTAATCATATAAGTTAATTTTCATTATAATCCTGTCGTTTTAAAGGGTTGTATATGGATACAAATCCCACAAGTGGTATCAGAGCGTTAGGGCTATGAAATTTTTTTTTATATAATTTTCATAAAAATTTGAATTGTATAAATTTTAATAAAAAAAAAAAAAAAAAATTTCGGTGCAAATTTTTTTGGGCCGTGTGATTTTTTTGTTGTTCCATTCGATTCTTGTATTATTATTTTAATAGGTTAAGATGATAATATGAGAATTTGTAGATGTTTAGGATTCAATACTGATTGAATTAAAACGTGAATGGATTTGGTTTGATTGTTGATGACCATCAATTTGTGCTTCATATTTTCGGTATCAATGTTTAATAATGATTAGATATTGCTAGTTTGTACCGATCTAGTTAATATAAGCAAAATCGATTTTTCATCCGTTCAATTTTTTTTTTGCCACTGTTTCGGCTGCTGTACATAATAAAAAAAAAAAAAAAAAAAAATTTCGTCTTTTTCTCGGCCTGCAGTGCTGTTTTTCGTTTTTTTGTGTTTTTTTTCCGGTTTTTCTAAAAAACCGTGACAGCTATTTAAAAATAAAAAAAAAAAAAAAAAAAAAATTTTTCGTTTTTCCTGACGGTGAACAGTAACCGTACCGGGAATTTTTTTTTTTGTGAAGCGGTTCACATTGATACCATATTATTTTAAAGCGGTTTAAAATAATATCGTTGTAATTCATATTAATTATGAATTTTCATTGGATTTGAATGATATCTCGTGATTAATTACGGAATTATCACGTGATTAGAATGGTGGTTTGGATAATTAATCAATTTAATTTTGCATTGTTTGATTAATTTTTAGTTGATGCTTTTATTATGTTGAATGACGCTTGAATGGTTTATTTTACGCAATTTTGTACAATCGGTTGTAATTTACTAGTGTGGCCTTAGTAGATTATGTTTTCGTAATGAAGGAAACATAGTCTTGGATGTATTATGAGATCTCGTATCTCCGCTTTGTAATTTTAATTTTCATTATTATTTTTAATTAGAATGTAAATAGGTTTACATCTGTAATTTTAAATGTATTTTGAGAAGATTCGAGACGGAGATCGGATAGCTCACTCCCGCTACAAAGACAATGGAACATCAAGACTCGGGTCCAAGGAGGATTCCAACTTGTATTTTGTTCATTTTGGTAGTTAGGCCACACTAGGTGCTTTATTTTGCGTTTTTCTTATTTTTCTCGTTGCTTTTTCACATGCTAGAATAAATTGCATCATATTCCGCCTAAACCAAACCACCTAAGATTGCATGAAAAATGATTCATATAGATTGAATGTTTATATCATGGACATACGGATGTCACTCGTCTTTAGGGCCATCACCTTAGTTTAAATCATTATCGAGTTGCTAGACATTCGTTCACTTAAATGAATTAAAGTTAAGATGATGGGACCTTCCCCTATAAATAAAATTGAGACTAGTCTTTATAGGAAAAGCTACTATGAACCCCTTCTTCGTCGGAAGTCATAATATGACCCCTTCTACGTTGGGTAAGTAGTGAGTGTTGACCTATTTTATCTCAACATTGTAGTACGAGTAATATCTCGTGATTATGATGGACTAAAGATAAAATTTACAGAAATTTATCGACCGAGAATTCTAAAGGTAGAATTAGCCAAGAGGTTGGCTTATCAATTTACAGAAATTGAGTCTCGGGATCATTTATATAATTCTTGAGGGAGGTCAATTGTATAAATGCATAGTCACGCATTAAAACAGTTTTTGCATTCGACTTAAATTAAAACGTTGAATACTTATCATATTTTGTTTTACTTTCAGTTTTCAAACTCGTTATATACAACTGCTATAACATATGGCTGGCCATGCTGATGACCCAATGCCAAGTGCCACGCTCGGACGTGAGACCTGGCTTAAGATCTTCATGGACAATATGAATCAGTCTACACGACTGAAGAATAACGGGTCCAACTTCGCAGATTGGGAGGCGGCATTACGGAATGCTGCCATTGCTGACGGTAAGCTCAAGTACTTGACTGAGCCACTACCGGTCGACCCAGGCCCAAATGCGAGTACCGATGATCGATTTGCTTATAGAGATTTCGTAATGGAGGCGGGTGCGATAAAGAACGTACTCATCTTTTCAATGGAATCAAATTTGCAAAGGCGATTCATTGCCCATGGTGCGAATAAGATTTTCACCACGCTCTCTAACGAGTTCTCGAAAGCTCCGAGGATCGTTAGCTATGAGCATACCTGTCGCTTCTTTGAAGCAAAACTCCAGAAGGGGCAAGCTGTTAGCCCACACATTCTCGATATGATTGAGAATGTCGAGAAACTGGAGGCACTTGGTTGCAAAATAGATGAGAAGATCATTATTGATCGCATTCTTCATTCACTTCATGATGGGTATGCCCTTTTTAGGGCCAATTACTACATGAATGACATGAATAAGAGTCTTCATCAGCTCCACTCACTTCTTGATCAGACCGAGAGTGATCTGAAATTGAGTGGGAGCGTGAAACAAGACGTTTTCATGATTGCAAACAAGGGCAAGGGTAAGGGCAAGGCACAGGCTAACCTAATGGTAGGAAAGCCGAAGTTCAAAAAGCCGGGACAAATCAAGAGTGGGCCTGGTGAGTCTAGCGGTAGCTCACAAGGCAAGACAAAGAGTGATGAAGGTAGCGTGGAGTGCCACCATTGCCACAAGATTGGGCATTGGAGGAGGAACTGCCCCGTGTACCGTGAGGACATCAAAGCAGGCCGTGTTGCTCCTGTTGGTATGTCTTCTCCTTCTTTTATTCATATGATTGAGATTAACCATGCAAGTTTCGGAACTTGGGTATTAGATACTGGTTGTGGTTCTCATCTGTGTAATCATTTGCAGGGTCTAAGAAACATCAAAACTCTCGCAAAGGGTGATGTGGACCTGCGAGTGGGGAATGGAGCTAAAGTTGCTGCCGTTTCAGTGGGGACATATGTGATCCAGCTCCCGAGTGGATTTGAGTTATTGCTGAATAACTGCTACTATGTACCCAGTTTATCTAAAAACATTATTTCTGTTTCCGTACTTGTTAGAGACGGTTTTTGTTTTGTAATAAGGGATAATAGCTGTATTTTCTCGTTAAACGAAATGATTTATGGCAAAGCAGTTTCCATAAACGGAATTTATGTTTTAGATCAAAGCACAGATGTTATGCATATGAATAGTAAGAAAGCAAAGGCTGGTGACAAAGATCAAACTTATTTATGGCATTGTCGTATGGGACACATAAATGAGAAACGCGTGAAGAAGCTCATTGATAATGGGACTATCTCTCCATTTGATTATGAATCATTTGGCACGTGTGAATCATGTCTCATAGGCAAAATGACTCGAATTTCCTTCAAAGGTGTTGGAATGCGCGCTGCTGACCTATTAGGACTCATACATACAGATGTGTGTGGACCTATGTCAATCAACGCTAGAGATGGCTATAGATATTTTATCACTTTCACGGACGATTTAAGTAGATATGGATATGTCTACTTAATGAAGCATAAAAGTGAGTCCTTTGAAAAGTTCAAGGAATTCCAGAATAAGGTTGAGAACCAGCTGGATAGAAAGATTAAAGCACTACGTTCGGATCGTGGTGGCGAATATCTTTCGAATGAGTTTGATCAACACCTTAAAGGCTGTGGTATAGTACTACAGTTAACTCCACCTGGAACGCCACAGTTGAATGGTGTGTCCGAACGGAGAAATCGAACATTACTAGATATGGTTCGATCCATGATGAGTCACACGGTTGTACCTGATTCATTATGGGGATACACTCTTTTGTCAGCTACTTTAATACTGAACCGAAGTCCGTCTAAAGCTGTAGACAAGACTCCATATGAACTATGGAAGGGAACGGTCCCTAACTTGTCCTTTATTCGGGTTGGCGGCTGCTGAGGCTGAGGTCAAGTGGAGGAACTGGATCGATAAGCTCGGCCCACGATCGGTCAAGAGACCAGCATAACTTTATTGGGATATTCCAAAAGGGAGTTGGTCATTAATTTTACTCGCCACCGAACACGAGTTTTTGTGTGCTGCTTAGTGCGACGTGTCTTAGGAGGAAAGAGTTTCTCGAGAATGGAGAGTAATAGAACCTGTCGATATGTTCGGAGATCAAGAACCAACAACGAGCAACCAATGGGGAAACTGTTTCCTCCACGGTCGGCTGCGGTTAATATTCCTTTGGAACTAGAAGGTCGGGTTAGAGACTCTATTCCTCCAGACAGATACATTGGTATGGTCGAAGGGAATGAAGAGATGACGTTTTACTCCTAGAGAGAAACGAACCCGTTACCTATAAAGGTGCCATGACCTGTTCCGACTCAAAGCTATGGCTTGAAGCCATGCAATCCGAGATGGACTCTATGTACGAGAATAACGTATGGGATCTGGTTGACTTACCTGATAAGGTTCGGCCTCTTCAGTGCAAATGGCTTTATAAAATAAAGCATTCTGTAGAAGGACAACCAGATACATACAAGGCACGACTAGTGGCAAAGGGTTTCACTCAAGTGCACGGATTGCACTATGATGAAATTTTTGCACCCGTAGTCATGCTGCGTTCCATTCGGATAATCTTAGCGATTGCCGCTTTTCATGACTATGAAATTTGGCAGATGGATGTGAAAACCGACTTCTTAAACGGTTATTTGGAGGAGGAGTTGTACATGGTACAACCCGAAGGTTTCATTGATCCTAAAAATCATAAGAAGGTATGCAAGCTTAAGCGTTCCATCTATGGACTTAAGCAGGCTTCTCGGAGTTGGAATCATCGTTTCGACCAGGTGATAAAAGAGAATTGATTTACTCGATCGGTCGAGGAACCATGCTTATATATCAAGTCGCTTAGTTCCGGGCTAGCCACTTCGTGTACTTCCTTAATATTGTATGTCGATGACATACTCTTGATTGGGAATGACATACCTCTCTTAACTTCGGTAAAAGTTTGGTTAAAGAACCATTTCCAGATGAAAGATCTGGGCAAGGCACAAAGAATTTTGGGGATCCGTATCTACAGAGACAGATCACGACGGATGTTATCCCTCAGTCAGGAGTCTTATATAGATAAGATTCTTGAGAGGTTCAGCATGACCAACTCCAAGAAGGGGAACCTTCCAATGATTTCTGGGATGCAGTTGAGTAAAGCTCAGGCACCAAAGACATCGGAAGAGGTCGAGCGCATGAGTCGGATTCCTTATGCATCAGCTATAGGATCGATCATGTATGCCATGATATGCACACGTACAGACGTGGCATATGCATTGAGTATGACAAGTCGATACCAAGGCAATCCAGGTGAAACACACTGGATGGCTGTTAAGAATATCCTTAAGTACCTACGGAGGACTAAGGATTGGGTATTGACTTATGGAGGAGACACTGAGATATGCGCAATCGGTTACGCAGATGCTAGCTTCCAAACGGATCGAGATGACTCGAAATCTCAGTCTGGATTCGTTTTTACTTTTAATGGCGCTGCGGTCAGCTGGAAAAGCTCCAAACAAAGTGTTATAGCAGATTCTACGACTGAGTCCGAGTACTATGCTGCTTCAGAGGCTGCGAAGGAAGCTATATGGATGCGTCAATTCTTACAGGGACTAACTGTAGTTCCTAGTTCGGATGACCTGATCACCATCTATTGTGATAATAGTGGTGCCATCTTCCAGGCTAAGGAGCCCAAGTCCAGCAACAAGTCAAGGCATGTACAAAGGAAGACTCACATGATACGAGATTATGTGGAGCAAAGGGAGATAGTGATAGATAAGATTGCCACGGATAATAACGTTGCAGATCCTTTCAGATCCTCTACTAAACCATTGAGATAATATAAGCATTAAGGGGCACGTTTAATTTCCATGGGAATCAAGCGTGTTCCTGAGTTGTATTAGTTATTTTATATGGATTAGACACCTGTATCGTTTTCATAAAACTATCTATGAAATCATCGTTTGTTTTATATTTTGTTTTTCATGTGGGTTGTACTGACAACATTGAACACCACAAAGTGAACTGAATTACATTATATTTGTTTTGGTCCGTAATCGCCTACATGAGCTGATAACTCTGGCAATTATTCTGTGAAGTCGATTGATGGTGGGTTCAACGAGCCATAAGTCAAACAGTTGACTGATCGATCACATATGCGAGTTATAATGATACCTCGCAGGACAATTTTGTGACAACGTTATGGAGTCCTAAATGTTTCGAACATTAGGTGCCAGGTCGTGGATAGGACATCCATAGTGTTCCTAGAGTCGATTCTTTTGACTATCGACTGTCTCTTGAGATAAAGGCAGTTTTTGGGTGACTTTGGTTTCTTTCTCATGGTCGACCGTAACAGGAGGCTAAGTAGATTTTTACTGGGTCATTTCATACTGCGCTTGTATCTGCAAGATTCGAGTTGAAGAAAATATCCAACCTTTATCAGGTTATGTTATTTCTCAGGGCCACCCGAGGAGCTGTAACTGAAATGCATGGCCATGCTCGAATAAAGATTCGGTTATTAGTTAAGTTAGTCTCTAGTCGGGGAAACCACTCTTGATACTGATCACTTGTAAACTACGACCTTTGTGAATACCGACTTTGCAAATTGGTTTACATTGAGTGGGAGAAATTTATTATGGATATGAGAATCGGTTATCGCACATACACTTGTACGGACAAGTGGGAGATTGTTGGAGCTAGTGTCCTCCACAATTAGTGCAATAACATAAATAAACCTCTGTAGGTTCACAGGGTATACTTTGTATAATAATCAGTTGATTAACGTTTATCAATAACGGTTGGCTTGCTAGATAAGTTTGACGTTATTGTCATACAGATGGCGGTGATCAATTGGTCCCGAAAAGTCACACCTAAAGGTTGTGTTTGAGAGATGTGATTATTTGAGAAAATAATTACATTGATACCCTATTATATGACTAAAAGGTTAGTCAGTGTATTTGACTAAAAGGTTAGTCAATGTGATGATGAGACGATTATTTAATAATGATTAAATAAAGTTAGCTGAGACGAATGAACTGTAATTCGTAAATTGAATATAAAATGTTATATTTAATTTTTGTATATAATGTAAGCCAATTAAACATAAACCTTTATAATTAATTGGCAAATTATAAATATACGGATATTTATAATTAATGATGTATTATAATGTAGGTCCATGTAAAACGACGATTATAATATATTACATTATATTGGAAGCTAAAATGACCAAAAACAAAGTGTCCAGATACACTCTCTTTTTCGGTCAATGTGTAGTTATTTTGAGGAGACAAAATCTCCTCATAAAACCTACCATGAGCCGTGAGAAGCAAAAATAAGAGAGAGGAATTGAGTTGATAATTCTAACCCTAATTAATTCTCACAAGTGCCTTCATCTCATTATACACACATCACAAAAAGAAAAAGTTAACAGTAACTCTTTCACAAAAACACAAAATCTCCTTCTCATCAGTGAGATCGTGTAAGAGGTTCTCTTTCTAGCAAAGGAAAAGGGTATTTCTCGAAGCATCTTGGGTGCAACGATTAGGAGGATATCTACCTTGATATCTCTGTTCTTTACGCCTATTCCTAGGACCGGAGGTTGATTTCTAAATCTCTATTTTCTTTGTTTTTGTTTATGACTCGCATAATCAAGTTATTACTTTTTTCGTTATAATCCTATAATAATTGTATTGTGGTAATACCGATTTCCTACAATTACCATTATTGGACGACGACATATACTACAAAATCTTCCTGGAGATATTCAGTATGTGAATCATCACTTCATTCAAAACACGAGATCTTCATCTCCACAAGGTTCTTTAACACTTAGTCTTTGATCTTGAGCTTGATAATAACTAAAGTTATAGAAACACCTATAACTTTACTTCAGCGGTTCCACTGTTATAGTACAATGGCCTATATCTTAGATTCACTTTTTCTTTACAAATCATCAAGATTATAGCTAAACTAGCTATAACTTTAAGTGCCAAATCATTCTTACTCTATGAGAGACTAAACAAACAATTACAAGCAAACGCATAAACATTATATAATCATACATGTCATTATCAAAACATAATCATATAACTATATGGTTCAACAAATTCCCTTTTTCTGATGATGACATGCCTCTAATGATTTGTGACTAAGGTAGGTTTCCCCTCAACATAATACTATAAAAATCATAGTGGATTGAACGCAACATCAAAACATCTAAAGCTAAAGTATAAGCACCTAAGAACCTTAAGAGACTAAGGGTCTTGTTAAGGAGCAAGCTTAGGCAGTAAACTAAAATCTAGGTCATTTCTTCCCCCTCTTGACATCATTGAAAAGACGAGAAAGTATATAAAATAACTAAAATAATATAACCTAAAGCTATTATATAACCAAGTTAGAAGCACACATCACACAATGAAATTAAGTTCCCAAAATAGAAACCATGATATCATTTATGGTAACTACTAAGCAAAAACTAACAACATAATCAAGTCATAACCAAAATAAGGAATAATATGGCTGAACATGTTGGGAGATTATAGGCTACGTATTTATCAACCTGAGATGTTAATTTAAGTAGGCTAAGGGCAATCATAAGGTCTATCAGTCCACCATCTGCACTCAAGTCCACAATCATAATCAGAAATATGACCAAGATTTTTCCGAAGAAACAAATATTCGTTCAATATCACCTTCTTAACACCCGTTAATATAAACTCCAGTGCATGTAACTCACAACTTACAGTAGTTAAATGCACTGTGACAACCCTCGCGAAAGCATTAAAGTAAACAAGTAAAATGCAGCGGAAAGTTAGAGGATTTTAAAAACTTTTTAAACATGTTTCGCAATAATCGTCATAAAACAAAGTCCAACCCTGATAAATAGAGTATTAATGTCGAAAGAGGTCGACCAAAAACTACTAGGGGATCAACAGTCCCAAATATTTACAATAAACCTCCAAATATAAGAGTTTAAACGACATGAGGTAATCGACGTGAAACAAAGATCGCTAGCTAACACTAGTCTCACCCCATGTAGCACCGACTTGTACCTGTTCATTCATATAATACATCAATGCCACATTCAGTGGGGAGTACTCGGGGTTCTCTGAGCCATATCACATTAAAACGCCTATAAGCAAGCACCTAAGCATATAACATCAAGAAACATATATTTATCATGCCGGATATGAGAATAACATTACCATAATAACAATATACGAGTATCATAATTATCATTCATTTCATGATGCAATACAAGACTCGGGAAAGACTCCCCTTGGCAACAACATGGATCCAACATTAATTCCATCTATACAATCCAATATGTAGTCAAACATAAGCAAACACACTCTCACGGTAAATGACACGCACTAGCATCTGCACTATGCAAGACCAGACGACTCTAAACTCAAATCTTCCCAGTAGGTCTTTGATAATAATACGATCCTAGTCTAAACTTGGCCAGACTCTCGGGACAAGACATGCAACCGATTTGACATGTGGCTAGATGTGCACACATCCAAGACTCGGTCAAACACAGAAGGTGAGTACCCCAAAGCCTTCAGTACGGCCAACAACAGAGGCGGATAGAGAATTAGCATACCTAAACTTGTCAGTACGACCAACAAGAAAGGTTGTCTTAAAATCAAAATACCATACTCCGGTAGTACGGCCAACGGAGTTGAACGATCAAGTACGGTGAAACGAGTATTTTACATGTAATGACACCACCTGGCAAGGATACAACATTTAACGGCCGGGTCGATCAACGCTAAGCGTTCACCTCCTAACAACGTTGTCATATCCCACTAACAAATGCATTAGCATTAAGGTTGTACCCTATCGCTCCGACATTAAGAGTAACGAGTATAGAGGTCCAACTGGGAAATAAGAGTTCAAAACATCCAATATACAAGTCTCGATCCATTACTCAAGGCATAAGTGACTTAAAAAAGGAAACATTGTAAAACCGTCACTAAACATGTGATAAAATCATGTGAAATATCATATAGTCTAAACATGAATATTTAATGTCTTTACGCAAGTTTACAAGGTAAAAAAATGATACAAACCATTATATGTGAAGAAATAAGGAAGAAAAAGAGAAAAAGAGGTGCAAGGAGTCCCAGCCGGTCAGGGGACCGGCGGCCGGGTACCCAGCTAGGCAACCACCGACATCGAAAAAATCAACGATTTCACAGGAGGTCCACAAATGGTGGGGGTACCGACGGCCGGCTACCCGATTTGGGAACACGGTCCAAACCAAGAAAACAAGGGGAAAGAGGAGGGGCTCTCAGCCGGTGGGGGTACCGGCGTCCGGCCACCCGACTAGGGCACACGGACGTTAGAAATTCAACATTTCAACACAGGGTGTTCCCAATAGGTTAGGGGGCGGCGGCCAGGTACCCTGCTCGGACACGCATTTCTCCAAAATTACCAAAACTTAACAATTTTGAATAAGGGAACACCCAGCCGATTGGGCGGCGGTGGCCGGCCACCCGATTGGGGCACTTAAGCCACGAAATCACCTCAAACAACACCAAACTCAAATTCCAATTTCACCCAATCATTTTAACGAACATTAATAATCATACAACCACATTAAATGCAACATATGAGTGTCAAATCATTACATACAATCATTAAAGCATTATGAAATCATCATTTATGATACTAAACATAAGATAAAACAATAACAAGGCAAGTTCCACATTAACTACACCAAATTCCACTAGTTTGTGCATATGAGAGGAAATTCAACAACACTAACATGAACTGGCACAAGTTAAACATATGAGATGAAATCTAACATAAAAATGAGTAGTAAACACATAATAAATCTAGTATAATATAATTAACTCATATCTCATGTGAAAATCTATCCTAAACACATAAACACATAAGTTGTGACATTGAGTAACCTGTCTACGTTACCTTGATAGCTCTTCAATCTTCTTCTTCTTCTTCTTCTTCTTCTTCAATCATGAAATAATCTTTGCCAGGGTCTTGAAGGTCTCCTCCTACATACAAAAATACAAACTTGAGTTGAATTCAAGTTCTTAAGAAAAAGATGGAGTTTCAAAGATGCAGAAACTTAGATCTTTCTTACCTTAAAAGAAAGAGGGTAAGAAAAGAGGAAGAATGCAAGAAAAATCAAAAGAAAAGAGTAAGGAATGAGGGAGTTATGGTGGTTTAGAGCTAAAAGCTTTGAGAGAGCAAAAATGGAGGTTTAGGGTTTTGTGGAGAGAGATGGAGTGATGTTAGTTGCTGAAAAAGGAATAGAGTAGTAGAGATAAAAAGTTTAGTTTGTTGGCTAAAAAGAAAGTAGAAGGCCCAACCTTCACTTGAGACTATACCCACTTGGATTTTCGAGTAGAACCCGATTATGGGCTCGGAATTGATGGAATAGACACGGATTTAGCCCGACAATTTAAATTATAAACTAAGACTAAAACTAAGACTAATTAATAATAACATAATATTATTAAATTCTAATTCCTAAAGTCGCGGGTGTTACAATCATCCCTCCTTTAAAAAAGTTTTGCCCTCGAAACTTGAGCGAAAGAAGGATACCTTAATAAAGAAGAATCGGGTACTTGGCACGCATGGTAGATTCCGGCCTCCAAGTCTCCTTTTCAACAACACCACATTTCCATAAAATTTTCACTAGGGGCACCACTTTGCTTCTCAACTTCTTATCTTTCCGATCCAAGATACAAATAAGCTTCTCTTCAAACGATAGGTTCGTTTCTAACTCGAGGACCTCGGTTTTTAGAACATGACTCGGATCACTTCTGTACTTCCTTGATTGAGATACATGGAACACATCATGAACTTTGCCCAAATTTGGGGGAAATCCAACTTGTAAGCCACGGCACGAATTCTCTTCATAATTTCAAATGGTCCAATGTACTTTGCACTCAATTTCCCCTTCACACCAAACCTCTTCACACCTTTCATTGGGGATACTTTCAAGAAAACTTTATTACCCACTTCAAATTCCAAAGGTCTTCTTTGGGTATCGGCATAAGATATTTGGCGATCTTGAGCGGCTTTCATCTTTTCACGGATAAGCTTCACATGATCGATCGTCTCTACAAGGTTGTGGGGGCCCAAATATCAAACGTCACGCACTTGGTCACAACAAATAGGACTACGACACTTTCTTCGATAAAGGGCTTCATATGGCGCCATCTTGATCAAAGCATGGTAACTGTAGTTGTACGATAACTCCACCAAGGGCAAACTCTTTTCCCTACTAGATTGGAAGTCAAGGGCACAAGCTCTAAGAAAATCTTTAAAAGTCTGGATCGTCCTCTCGGTCTGACCATATGTAGCGGCATGGAACGTCGTACTCATCAACAATCTACTTCCCAAGGTCTCTTGCAAAGCCTTCGAGAATCTTGACCAAAATCTTGGGTCGCGGTCAGAGATAATTTCCTTGTGAAAACCATGGTACCGGAGAATCTCATCAACATATGCCTTGGCACGTCGATCTAAACTCCATGTCTCCTTGATCGGGATGAATCTAGCACGCACTCTTGGTCAAACGGTTAACGATAACCCACACGATATCTTTACTTCCAACGGTCCTTGGTAATGCCATGACAAAATCCATAGAAATAGATTCCCACTTCGATAGTGGAATATCCAATGGTTGTAGCAAACCAACGGGCCTCTTCTGTTCGATTTTTACTTGTTGGCAATTAAGGCACCATCCAATATAAGACACAACATGACCTTTCACTTGAGCTTCAAGTCTATGTACACTTTTTACCTCTGGAAGGAATAGAATAAGGGGATAGATGAGCTTCAACTAAGGTTCGCTTCCTTAAGTCAAGAGCATTACGCACGAACAATCGATAATGGAGTCAGAGAACACCTTTGTCATCAATTTTGAAGTCTTTGGCTTTTCCTTCTTGAAGTTTAGCTTGAATGGACTTGTAGGTAGCATCATAAACTTGACTTTCACGGATTGCACAGAGAATAACGGGTTCGGCAAACAAAGTACCCACATAATCAAATCCTTTCTAAACGAGCTCTAGCTTCAATTTCCGAAACTCGGCACATAGGTCATCGAATAACACTTGAATATCACTAAAATATTCAGTAGGCTTCCTACAAAGGGCATCGGCCACAACATTGGCCTTCCCTTTATGATATAGCAACTCGAAATCATAATCATTCACCAACTCAAACCAACATCTTTGTCTCAAATTCAACTCCTTTTGAGTAAATATGTACTTCAAACTTTTGTGATCGGTGTAGATACGACAATGCACAACGATGAGGTAATGTCTCCAAACCTTCAACGCATGCACCATGGCGGCTAACGCGAGGTCTTGGGTAGGGTTATTCACCTCATGAACTCTCAACTGCCTAGGGGCATGAGAACACTCCCTAAGCCCGTCTTAGTGGCATCACAACAGACATCAAAATCCACATCATCCTCGAGCTAGGTAAAAACTGGGGCGGTAGTAAACCTCTTCTTAAGTTCTTGAAAGGCAGCTTCGAATGATTCACTCCAAACAAACTTGGTTTCTTTCTTCAATAGGTGGGTCATAGATCTAGCAAGCTTGGAAAATTCCCTCACAAACCGTCGATAATAACCAGCTAGTCCTAGAAAACTTCGAATTTCGCCAACTTCCTTGGGACTTTCCCAATCCACAACGGCTACAATCTTCGAAGGGTCTACCATGACTCCATCCTTAGATTTTCCATGTCCAAGAAAGGACACCTTAGTTAACCAAAACTCACACTTGGAAAACTTAGCAAACCACTTTTGACGACGAAGAATATCCAAAATGGTACGAAGGTGATTAGCTTGATCTTCTTCGGTCTTGCACAAAACTAGAATGTCGTCGATGAACAAAACCACGAACTTATTAAGGAAGTCACTAAAAGTGCGATTCATTCGGTCCATAAATATGTTGGGATCATTTGTCCAACCAAACGGCATCACTTTGAATTCGAAGTGGCCATACCATGTGTTAAAGGCGGTCCTCGGAATGTCGGAATCACGAACGGGGATTTGATAGTATCCGGATCTCAAATAAGTTTTCGAAAAGGTAGAGGTGCCCTTAAGTTGTTCAAACAAGTCTTTGGTTCTTGGCAAAGGATACTTGTTCTTGATGGTGAGGCGGTTCAATTCACGATAATCAATGCAAAGTCTCATAGATTCGTCTTTCTTCTTCACAAAGAGCACGGGAGCACCCCAAGGTGAGGCACTCGGTCAAATAAAACCTTTTTCTATCATTTCATCAAGTTGCTTCCTTAGCTCCTTCAATTTGGCAGGAGCCATGCGGTACAGGGCTTTGGCAATGGGTCTGATTCCGGGCATAAAATCAATGAAAAATTCAACATTACGCTCGGGGGGGGGGGGGGGGGGGATCCTGAGCAAGTCTTCGAGGAACACATCAACAAAGTCACTTAATATAGATACATCTACGATCTTTGGTAAAGAGGTAGAGGCAGAAGTCACAACACACAAGAATGCTTGGTGACCCTTCCTCACCATACTCATCAACTTCATCGCGGAAACTAATTGAATACTCATTGGGGAATGAGATCCCTTATAGGATATTCTAACTCCTAAAGGAATCTTAAGATAGATCTTTTTATCTCTACACTCAAACCTAGCATGGTACAAAACTAACCAATCCATACATAGGATTACATCAAACTCCCCTAGAGGGAACTTAAGAAGATTAGCGGGAAATATTTTCCCCACAATAGAGATAGGGATTTAGGGTAAGCGTAGAACATAAAATTATCTCTCCGGATGGTAAAGATATCGGGGGATCCTGTAGATACCTCGTTTCTACACCTTCTGCCAGCCACCTAGTGATGATTAGGCCGCATGTTTGATACGTGAAACGATTTATGACAGTTCGTAATTTAATCGTCAAGTGATAGCTCAAACACTTGTGTCTACCCCTTGATCGTCATCTACGCACCGGTACAGTCGATTTGACAATCGCTAGAGTTCACTAGGAATCCGAGTCGAAAACCGCTACATTTTCTAGAAACCATTTTAAAACTCAGAGTCGGAACGCGAAGGGAATATTTTGGATATTTTATTAATATTTTCAAATTCTATCTTTTTTGATAAAATATATCTCGTATCTTTTAAAAGGGAAGCATAGATCTACCACAATTCTTCTTCCGGAGTAGGAAACCTCTGGGGAAGAGGAGCAGTATCTGCTGCGCCTCTTCCCTAGTATGTTCTTTCTAAAGTTTGTGTTATTCTTGAAGTCTTTCAAATTTTCTACTATAAGAGGAGAGCCATGTTCTCACTTTTAAAGCACACGAGTGTTCCGCCCCTTCTCTTCTCTCTTTGCATTCTAGACCTTGGTTTAAGCTATCGACATTTATGTGATTGATCAATCGACCACGTAAGCTCAGATCCTTCTAGGCACCCGTCACGTTTTGCATTGACCGACAAATGTGACCCCAACACAATTAATCAACTTAATCAATCAATTTTAGTCCTTTAATAAGGGCACTTTCTGCATACATTCGAGTGGAGATATCGCTATCGCTAAAAGCAACTTTATTAATCTTGTTTCGTCAATATGTAAGTCTGAGGGTGTAAATCCCGTCTTCTCATTTTGTATTATTTATTTATTTATTAATGTAAGATCCACGTCAGAAATAGATTTAAAACCTATTTCAAAGTAAAACCCTTTTCAAAAATCCTTTTTAGTAGTCATCTGACGTCGAGAAGAAACGCAGAAGCATCTGCGCCTCTTCGAAGACTCGCAACATCTGCTGCGCCTCTTCTAGAGGCTGCCTACTTATGCTCTTCTTCTTCTTCCTCTAGTTTCTCCGTCTTTATTTTCCTTTCCTTATTTTATTCCTTCTTTTTTATTAATCTTTCGTAAACGTTTTGTTCTCGTCTTAGATCTCTAGAAATTCAATATTAGCGGGTTTTCGTCTTTGAATCAAATTTGGGTTTTAGAGGTTCGATTTGTCATATCAAAGCTCTGGATTCATTCTTGATATAAATTATATAATAATTAATATGTTAAATCACTTTCACTCAAGCTATAGATCGATAATTAAGCGTAAATATACAAAACAACATTAATTGCTCGCGATTCTAACTTCACAGACATAATTCAACTCAAGAACAGACGCAACGAGTGCTGCGCCTCTTCCAGTGGACGCAGCAGTTGCTGCACCAGTTTTGGGTTGAATTATGTCCCTGAACTTCTGTTCTCGCCTTGGCGTAGCTTTAATTACGTAAGTAATTAACTATTAGTCGTAATATTGCTCTTAATCTGTCTTTTAGTTTTTTCAAACCTTTTCCTTTTCTTCAAATATCCGTTTTGAATATATTTCTGACGTGGATCATGTAATTTATTGTAATCTCATTTGGTCATTCTATTGTGATTTCTTTGCCTTTAGTATGTGATTAATTCCTAAATTCCCAATTTCAACATAATTAAGTGATAATTACATGTTCACCGACGTAGTCTAATTCACATGCAAGGATTAAAACGTTGAATGTTGCATTGCATGCATATAATCGATAACATATCTAATACAATGATTTCCCTAATCATTAGTAGAGGCCGCAATCGAGGCGAGCCGGATTTAGGTGTTCGATTAAAGAGTTTCGTAATACGTACCCTCACCCCTTACTCCAGATCTCTCTGAACATCCGTATTCATTGGCATCCACGAGAGTCATTCTAGACATACAGTGCTAAGGGTACGAATTCTTAGTGTTCATGTCATTACTTTGTGTCTTGACATGGCATAAAGTATTCGAACGGTTCCAATTTTCCATAAACATTGGTGGCGACTCCGCAAATTCGTATTTCTACGCTTGTTCCGATCCGTGGTCTCACCGTGTACCATATATCCTCACTAGAAGTAGGTTCAATAGCTAACTTATCAACACAAGTTGAAGACACAAAAGAGATAGATGCGCCGGTATCAAATAAAAGAAGGCAATGTTGCTCTAAAATAGAGAACATACCAGTGATAATCTCGGGATGCGTGTAACACCCGTAAATGTACCCTATTTTTATAGTGAAAATATTTTACGGATACTTTTCAGTGAAATTTAGTTTTAATTTAGAATTTAATGTTCCGAGTCGAATTTAGAATTTCCGAGTTCGTATTTGGAATTTCCGCGAGATTCCATGTGAATCCCGTCTTAAGGCGACTTTGACTTTTTATTGACTTTTTCCTTACACAACTCATACTCTCTTTAACCTATTTTTGATTCACAAACACAACACATTTCTTCATCACTAAGAAACCATCAAAACCCTTGCCTCCATCTTTGATTCGATCTTATAATCATTGTATCTCAATCGTTACTTGCTCAAATTCACGTAAGTTCGTCTTATTCTTCCCCTCTTAGCTTCCTCTATCCGTATTGGTAATAAAATTACCGTCTTTCTCGCTTTTTAAATTATCCGTCTTTCTCAAGGTGAATGATATTCATCTTTTATTATCTAATTGTATGTAGGTGGAGACTAGGAAGGTTTAGAAATCGATTAAAGGCGCGTAAAGGTAACGGTGAAGGGTTACTCGATATCATTTACGTGTTTTACATGCTTTATATGTTAGAATTCGTATTTAGAATACGATTAGTAAGCTTAGGATTCATGTTATTGATGATGATTGTTGTTAGTTGATGATTGTTGATGATAAATATTGATTGTTGATAGTTAATAGAAGTAGATTATGAGAATTGGAAATGATAGAATTGTGTATGTTGCTCACGGGTTGATGTTGTCCCAACCGGGTGCCCGGCCGCCGGTCCACTGACCGGCTGGGAACTCAATGCATCGACCCTTTTTCGTAAAATGATCATATCTCCTTCGTTACTTGCTTGTTTTTGGCTTGTGACCTACCGTTGGAACCGTAAGAGGATACGATATCACCTCGAATTAGAATTTCTGCATTTGCATATCTAGAACTCTAGTTATGACCGTTTGAAGTGGACCCTTGTTTTAGTTACTTTCCAAACTTGCTTTTTGTGTGTAGTTATGCTCCGAGCCGGGGTACCGGCCGCCGGCCTTCAGACCGGCCTGGAACACGGCTCTGTTTTATTCTTACAATTTCTAAAACTCGTAAATTAAAATAGTTCGCATGGTTCGTTTATCGTATAATTTTACGTAGTGACTTATAATATTAATTTTTTGGATATATGATATTTCATTCCCTTGTATCACATGTTTTGTGACGGTTTTTGATATTTTCCACTTTGAGTCGGTTTTTACAAATGATACGGTTTGAGCACTATTTTGTCTTGTGCTTTGTACTCTCATTCCCTTGGCTACCTCCACGTTCGTAAGGCTGGAATGTCGGAACGGGGAGGTATCCTACTGCTTAATGGCATGTGTTAGTGGGCATACGGCGACGTTGTTGGGAGGCGAACGCATTGCGTTGATCGACCCGGCCGTCAAATGTTGTGTACTTGCGAGGTGGTGTTATTTGCATGTAGCGTACCGCTTGTTATGAGGCTTGTGCTCTTTTCCGCCTCTTTCGTGAATTGATCTACCAAATTTGGGGTACTCGGCGTCTATGATTGACCGAGTCTTGGATGAGAAACGTTTATCGCATGTCGAATCGGAAAATGTGATTCCGAGAATCTGGCCAGGTTTAGATTAGGAGTCGTTTTATTATCGTTCCTACCAGGAGGAAATTAGTCTACATATACAAAATGTAGCATCGTGTATGCATTCAGGGAAATGTTATATCCCGTGGATGCCTTTTAATCATACTTGCCATGTACACGGTGCTAGTGCGTTTCATTTACCGTGAGAGATGTCGTCTTTGTGTCGTTGTCTTTGAATGTGTGATTTCATGATTGTATTCATGGTCATTGCATGACGTGACACCGTCAAGGTCTTGGTTCGTGAATGGATGGTAATATGATTGGATTTATGTGTTATCATCGCATGACTTGGCATGGGTTTGTTTGTCGAGTCTCAATCTTATCAACCTTATACCGCTAACGGTGAGATGTAAGCCCTAGTGAGCGTATTCGGTTGCCTAAGAGTGTCTTCCCCGCGTCTTTGTATAACATGATGGATTTCGGACTTGTAACTCTTATGCTTATCATTATACGTTGAATTGCCTATCTATCCTTATCGTATTTCACATGTATATCTATATGTATGCATGCTCTACTTTTGTATTTCCTTCTATGTACGTTTAATGTGATATGGCTGGGAGAACCCGGAGTTACTCCCCACTGAGTGTGGCGTTCATGTTTTTCATGGATGAACAGGTTGCTTGCATGGTTGGCTTTTTGCTAGATATTTTGGGTTCGGGTGTGAGCTAGCGGGCGTTGTCCCTGGATTAAAACACCCTTAGACGTTGTTTATTTGTTTTGCTAAACACTTGACATTTATTATATTTTGAGAGACTTCGTCTCTTTGTTGTATTTCGTATTTTAGTTTGTAATATTTGACACTCCTCTATCTTGCATGTATAAAAGTTTTTAAAACTTCATATTTCCGCTATATATTTCACATGCTTGTTTGTTTTATATTTCCGCATTCGCGAGGGTTGTCACAGTTGGTATTAGAGCTTTATCGCTCCCGACGTACACACGTGAACCCTATACTTAAATTACTTGACCTTGAAATAATAAATGAGAGATGGGTAGACTTAAGGACCTAAGGTGGTAGTCTTTGGTGTACTTGATGTTCGTTAGGTTCTAACTTGTTTGTTGATTGTGTTGAGTGATGTTATGTTTATTTATATCTACCATCTTAAGATGGATCATTGTGTTACCTAGAAGAAGTATCCTCTACCGAAGATTTGAAGATTGACAAGCCTAATTGAAGTGTATTTCTTCCTCATCTATGAATTCTCTCGTCCTTAATGTATTATGCTCTCTTCCTTCTATCTAGGTGCTTCTTTCTCTTCCAACTTGTTTGCCTCTTGGAAATTACTCTTGATAGTTTCCTCCATCTTACCATTGGTATCCTTACCTTCCTCTTGTAACATTTTTATGGATGTCATACCCTTTTGTTTGTGGTATATTATACTTGGTCGGAAGAACTTTGAATTTTGTGGAATATTAGTGTTTGTTAGAATGAATTTGTGATTTGAGGAAAATGGTGTAGATCTAAATTCACCCTATAGTGGTGATTGGTTGTATCTAAGGAAAGGTAGTAGGATAAGTTTGATGATTTTAATGCTTGATGCTTGTCATGACTAATGTGTGGATAGTTCATGATATTTGATGGTGTAAGATTGAATGAGTTGGCTAAGACTTCTTAACCCATTAGCGATTTAATCTTTTGAATTTAGGAGTTTGAATGATGCCTTGAGTTGTAAAATGCTTTTGAGACTAAGTGACTTCTTGTGGATTCTAGTTTATGTGTTAGAGTATAGGCTTGGTGAAAAAGCATTTGGCTATAGTTCTTGGATTTAAAGATATGATCTTATCTTATAGTATCGGAGACTCGTTTGAAGTAGTAAGTAAGGTTTCGTTGTAAGTTGAACCATATTACTTGAAGATTATGATGTGAGCTATGATGGAAATACCTTGGGACGTTAATGTGATGTTGACTTGAGGTTGTACTTTGTTAATAATGAACTCGTGGGCTATATGATGTTGATAATGACGTTTTGTTCGGTGTTCTACCTTGTGGGCCGTAGGAGTTGAAAAGAGATTAGTATGGAGAATTCCTTATTGGTTCTTCGGTTTTTGAAACCTTTGGGAATATGTCAAAATATGAAGTTGAGAGAATGTTACTATGCTTGAGTTGCAATTCCGCAATTGGGAATCCGTGTTATATGAAAGGGTGGATGAATTGGGTTGTAATCGATTTGTTAAATCTAGGTGTACCTTACTCCGATGATTTGTGGTACGAGGGTCCCTTGTAAGAGACCTTTGTTTGGGATGAGTTGCTTTACTATCAACCTAAGCCTGAAACGATAAATTTTGTGGATTAAACCTTAAACCTTTACTCGTGCCATTGTCCCTTTTCATTTCCATTCTTGAATGTTTTTGTCAAGATTGATCTTTAAGAAATCGCATGCTCGTATCTTCTTTCTTACTCTGATATATTCATACCTCTACTATCTGCTTTGTCTCTTTCTTGACCTCGTTATTTTCAGCGCTCCTCTCTTGTAATCTCGTGCCTTATTTATTCTTGTGTTCTCCTTGAGATTCCTTATCGTTTCCTATCTCGTTACTCCTTCATCTTTTCTCTAGTAGATTGGATATTCCATTTGTAAGGCTCAAAGAATAAGCGTGATGTAATTTGGGATTCTTTAGCTAGAATATGTGTCCTTGGATTGAGCAAATTTCATGTTATAATTCATCTTGGGAAATAGGACTTAAGCTCTAGGATGATGCCTAATAGTGATAATGTATCCTCTCTTAGTGGTTTTAGATTTGGAGTTTGGTATTGTAGTAGTATTTTGAGAATTGAGTGGATCATGATAATAGTTCGTTGTTGCGAGATATTGGAATACTTACCTTGGAGGTTGTTTGGGAAATTGTTGTCTTAAATTGTTACGCTCTAAAAAGGAATCTTACTTGTGAAATTTAGATTTGTGACCAGATTCGAGGAATAATCTCATATGCGAAGACCGATATGTTTTGAGTTTTAGATGAACTAGATGATTTGAATGGTTATCTGATTGCCAAGTGATTGGTCATTTGTGGTTTGGAATTAGTAATTCTCTTTTATTCTTAAGGAATCATAGTTCGAGATTGAGAAATGTTCGTTGCAAGCTTTGGATAGTGAATGCTCGGTTGTTATGGATTATAGAGTTAGAATAGTGAACCCATTTATCTTGAGGGTTAGTAACCACCGTAGTTTGCTAATGTGACTATTTATATTTGAGGCTTCGAGCGTAGTGATGATCGAATTAAGGATGTTTGGCGTATTAAAGAATTCTTATAAGAGATAATGGATTGTGGATGTTCCCTTGTCGTGAGACTTTGGATGAGACTAGTTGGTTCTTAGATAATTATGTTTGGTTGCGTGTACTGTGTTTTGATTTTAGAGGATGAGAAAGTTCATTGTAAATTTAGGATAATGAATTTGAAGTAAATTGGATTAAAGGATTTCATGGTAAGTCCTTTACCTTGTGGTTGTTAGCGATCATGTTTTCCCTAGATATAAATATTTTGTTGGTGGTTTCTAGTAAGAGTTTGATGAAACTACGAAGATTAGAGTGCGTAATAAATCTTTCATGTGGATTGTTAGTTGTGGAGTCTACCGTGCCGATGGACTTTAGTGGATACTAAATGGATCTGAATAATTAGGTTATTGGATTGAAATCTCGTGAATTTAGAATATTTTTGTAGGAATTCTGATGATTGAAAATGATGAGTTGCAAATTGGGTAAATTGCATTCTCTTGAGCAATTGGTTTATTAGTAGATTTAGTGATGTCGAATTCTTGTAGATCTTCCTGCCAACTTCATCGTGATTCTTCCTATCCCTAAGAGTTCGTTTTGTTTCGTTTTTGCGTGTTTAGTATATATTTTGTTACCCTGAATTGTGTGTGAATTGTACGAGTCGCTCTATGTACGTGTAATGTCCTGTTATTTGATTTTATCTTTGATAAAAACTTCAAATTTCCATATTATATTTCTAATTTAGCGTTTCAAAGAAGTCTAAAGATGGTTTTTGTACCTCCTCTTTGGAAAAAAATAGATTTCTTTCGCTTTTATATTTGGATTTTACGTTTGGTTGGATGTTTGCACTTGTTATTGGAGACGTCTGATAACTAGTCCTGCACTTACTAACGTTGTTTTGAATTTCGATTTCACTATTTCGACATTGCTTTGATTTGGATAATTAGAGTTCTCGTTCGCGATGAGCATTCTTGTGATCCGTAAATAGAGTTTCGCTCTTATGAAAATTCTCCTTAAACCCTTTTCGAGATGAACCTCGTTTCATAAATGTTTCCCTTATAAAAGTTTTCGTATTAATTTTGAAAACCGATTCTTGTCCTTGATACTTTTATTTTCTACGCTCAAGTTTCGAGGACGAAACTTTTTAAAAGGAGGGGTGATTGTAACACCCGTAAATGTACCATATTTTTATAGTGAAAATATTGTACGGATACTTTTCAGTGAAATTTAGTTTTAATTTAGAATTTATTGTTCCGAGTCGAATTTAGAATTTCCGAGGTCGTATTTGGAATTTCCGCGAGATTCCATGTGAATCCCGTCTTAAGGCGACTTTGACTTTTTATTGACTTTTTCCTTACACAACTCATACTCCCTTTAACCTATTTTTCATTCACAAACACAACACATTTCTTCATCACTAAGAAACCATCAAAACCCTTGCCTCCATCTTTGATACGATCTTATAATCATCGTATCTCATTCGTTTCTTGCTCAAATTTACGTAAGTTTGTCTTATTCTTCCCTTCTTAGCTTCCTCTATCCGTATTGGTAATAAAATTACCGTCTTTCTCGCTTTTTAAATTATCCGTCTTTCTCAAGGTGAATGATCTTCATCTTTTATTATCTAATTGCATGTAGGTGGAGACTAGGAAGGTTTAGAAATCGATTAAAGACGCGTAAAAGTAACGGTGAAGGGTTACTCGATATCATTTACGTTTTTTACATGCTTTATATGTTAGAATTCGTATTTAGAATACGATTAGTAAGCTTAGGATTTATGTTATTGATGATGATTATTGTTAGTTGATGATTGTTGATGATAAATATTGATTGTTGATAGTTAATAGAAGTAGATTATGAGAATTGGAAATGATAGAATTGTGTATATTGCTCACGAGTTGATGTTGTCCTAGCCGGGTGCCCAGCCGCCGGTCCAGTGACCGACTGGGAACTCACTGTACCGACCATTTTTCGTAAAATGATCATATCTCCTTTGTTACTTGCTTGTTTTGGGCTTGTGACCAATCGTTGGAACCGTAAGAGAATAAGCTATCACCTCGACTTGGAGTTTCTGCATTTGCATATCTAGAACTCTAGTTATGACCGTTTGAAGTGGACCCTTGTTTTAGTTAGTTTCCAAACTTGCTTTTTGTGTGTAGTTGTGCTCCGAGCCGGGGTACCGGCCGCCGGCCTCCAGACCGGCCTGGAACACGGCTGTGTTTTATTCTTACAATTTCTAAAACTCGTAAATTAAAATAGTTCGCATGGTTCGTTTATCGTATAATTTTACGTAGTGACTTATAATATTAATGTTTTGGATATATGATATTTCATTCGCTTGTATCACATGTTTTGTGACGGTTTTTGATATGTCCCACTTTGAGTCGGTTTTTACAAATAATACGGTTTGAGCACTATTTTGTCTTGTGCTTTGTACTCTCATTCCCTTGGCTACCTTCACGTTCGTAAGGCTGGAATGTCGGAACAGGGAGGTATCCTACTGCTTAATTGCATGTGTTAGTGGGCATACGACGACGTTGTTGGGAGTTGAACGCTATGCGTTTATCGACGCGGCCGTCAAATGTTGTGTACTTGCGAGGTGGTGTTATTTGCATGTAGCGTACCGCTTGTTATGAAGCTTGTGCTCTTTTCCGCCTCTTTCGTGAATTGATCTACCGAATTTGGGCTACTCGGCGTCTATGATTGACCGAGTCTTGGATGCGAAACATTTATCGCATGTCGAATCGGAAAATGTGATTCCGAGAATCTGGTTAGGTTTAGATTAGGAGCCGTTTTATTATCGTTCCTACCAGAAGGAAATTAGTCTAGATATACGAAATGTAGCATCGTGTATGCGTTCAGGGAAATGTTATATCCCGTGGATGCCTTTTAATCATACTTGCCATGTACACGGTGCTAGTGCGTTTCATTTACCGTGAGAGATGTCGTCTTTGTGTCGTTGTCTTTGAATGCGTGATTTCATGATTGTATTCATGGTCATTGCATGACTTGGCATCGTCAATGTATTGGTTCGTTTGAATGGATGATAATATGATGGATTATTTGTGATCATCGCATGACTTGGCATGGTTGTTTGTCGAGTCTCAATCTTATCAAACTTATACCGCTAACGGTGAGATGCAAGCCCTAGTGAGCGTATTCGGTTGCCTAAGAGTGTCTTCCCCGAGTCTTTGTATAACATGATGGATTCGGATTTGTATTACATATGCTCTTATCATTATATATTGAATTGCCTATATATCCTTATCGTATCTCACATGTATATCTATATATGCATGCTTCTACTTTTGTATTTCCTTTTATGTACGTTTAATGTGATATGGCTGGGAGAACCCGGAGTTACTCCCCACTGACTGTGGCGTTCATGTTTTTCATGGATGAACAGGTTGCTTGCATGGTTGGCTTTTTGCTAGATATTTTGGGTTCGGGTGTGAGCTAGCGGGCGTTGTCCCTGGATTAAAACACCCCTAGACGTTGTTTAGTTGTTTTGCTAAACACTTGACATTTATTATATTTTGAGAGACTTCGTCTCTTTGTTGTATTTCGTATTTTAGTTTGTAATATATGACACTCCTCGTATTTTCTATCTTGCATGTATACAAGTTTTTAAAACTTCATATTTCCGCTATATATTTCACATGCTTGTTTGTTTTATATTTCCGCATTCGCGAGGGTTGTCACAATGCGCATGGGCCTCGGCACATAAATGGAACCTTTGGGCTTAGCATTGGGAGTAGGGAACTTCCGATCGGGGCAAACATTGAAGCGATGACTGGGATTCTTGCAAAAGTAGTAAATCAAAGGCCTAGCATATTCCCCAACTCCGGGATGTGCCGGCTTCTTGCAACCTTCACAAATACGACCCTTAGGAGGGGAATTGGTTTGAGGAGCTACTTGAGCAGTAACTTGAGGAATGAAAGGAGCAAGAGCTGTAGCATTGGCATTGGAAGGGGCATTGAACCTAATTTTGTTAGCAAATGAGGTAGAGAAAGAAGGAGTGAATGACCTCTTGCCATGGAAATTGGGTCTAGGAGTGAAATAAGATGAAGGATTCTTTGTCATGGCTTCTTCTTTGATAGCTTTCATTGAATGATGTAGAGCTTCTCCTCACCTTACTTTGGAGCAAGCCTATTAGCTTGTTGCGGTAATAGAAAGCTCGATCTTCACCATCTTTGATAAGCCTAAGAGCAAAATGGGCTAACTTGTGGAATTGAGTAGTGAATTCTTGGACCGTCATCTCGCCTTGCCTGAAGTCAATAAACTCCTTGAGCCTTTGTTTCTTAAGCTCCTTTGGATAGAATCGATCCTCCACTAGTACGTTGAAGCGTTCCCAACCAAAGTCGGCTTCTTGAGGTGTCGTGGGACTAGTGATAGACCACCAATTGTGAACCTCCTTAACAAGAAAGCGCTTGACGATCCTTACCTTTTCAACTTCTTGGACTTGGTACAAGTCAAACTGCTTCTCCATTTCACGAAACCATTCCGAAAGTTCGGTATGATCCGGTTCTCTACCATAGGGCTTGGTCTTGCTTCTAGCGATTTGGCTAGCCACCCAAGATTCACTTCCTTGGTGATGGTCATCTAGGGGAGGAGGGGCATGGTTGGCATTAGCATTGGCAGCATCTTGTTGGTTCCTAAAACTTGAGTGAGAGGCTCTATTTTGACATTTTCCACAAGTCGAGGTCTAACTATCTTCTTAAGTCACAAAAACAAAACAAGTTAGTTCTTAAAACTTAGCACAATCATAAAGATTACCATTCAAAGTCCTTAGTTTTCTACCCATCTCTCATTCATTGTTTTAGGGATCACATGTGTGCGTCGGGAGCGGCAAAGGCTCTGATACCAACTTTGATGGCCCTCGCGAAAGCATTAAAGTAAACAAGTAAAATGCAGTGGAAAATTAGAGGATTTTTAAACCTTTTGAAACATGTTTCGCAATGATCGTCATAAAACAAAGTCGAACGCGGATAAATAGAGTAGTAATGTCGAAAGAGGTCGACCCACAACTACTAGGGGATCAACAGTCCGAAAGATATACAATAAACCCCAAAAAAATAGAGTTTAAATGGCATAAGGTAATCATCATGAAACGACGCTCGTTAGCTCACACTAGTCTCACCCAATGTAGCATTGACGTGTACCTGTTTATTCATATAAAATATAAATGCCACAGTCACTGGGGCGTAACGCGGGGTTCTCCCTGCCATATCACATTAAAATGCCTATAAGCAAGCATATAACATCATAAAACATATATTTATCATGCTGGATATGAGAATAACATTACCATAATTACAATATACGAGTATAATAATTATCATTCATTATAATCATGCAATACAAGACTCGGGAAAGACTCCCCTTGGCAACCACATGGATCACAGTTGGCTTGCATCTCACCACTAATGACAATGTGCTTAAGAAGGTTAAGGACTCGACATACAAACCAAACGCAAGCATCCAACAATTCCAAATATACAATCCAATATGTAGTCAAACATAAGCAAATACACTCTTACGGTAATTGACACGCACTAGCATCTGCACTATGCAAGACCAGACGACTCTAGACTCAAATCCTCCCGGTTTGACTACGATAATTAAACGGTCCTAGTCTAAACCTGGCCAGACTCTCGGGACAAGACGTGTACCCGATTCGACAAGTGGCTAGATGTGCACTCATCCAAGACTCTGTCAAACACGGAAGCCGAGTACCCCAAATCCGGCAGTATGACCAACGACAGAGGCGGACAGAGAATGAGCGTACCTAAACTCGGCAGTACGACCAAAAAGAAAGGTTGTCTCAAATTAAAAAATATTATACTCCAGCAGTACGGCCAACATAGATGAACGCTCAAGCGAGTACGCTACATGCAATAACACCACTTCACAAGGATACAACATTTGACGGCCCGGTCGATCAATGCTATGCATTCACCTTCTAAAAACGTCGGCATATCCCCACTAACAAATGCATGAGCATTAATGTTGTAGCCTTATCGCTCTGACATCAAGTCTAATGAGTATAGAGGTCCAACCAGGAAATGAGAGTTCAAAACATCCAATATTCAAGACTCGATCCATTGCTCAAGCCATAAGTGACTTAAAAGGGGAAACGTTCTAAAACTGTCACTAAACATGTAATAAAATCATGTGTGATATCATATAGTCTAAACATGAATATCTAATGTCATTACGTAAGTTCACAAGGTAAACAAACCATACAAACCATTACATTTGAAGAACTAACGAAGAAAAGAAGAAAAAGAGGTGCAGGAGGTCCTAGCCGGTCAGGGGGACCGACGCCTGGTTACCCGGCTGGGCATCCACCAACACAAAACAACATCAAAAATTTCATAGGAGGTCCCCAGCCCGTAGGGGTACCGGCGGCCGGCTACCTGGCTGGGGAACACAAGCCAAACCGAGAAACCAAGGGGAAAGAGGAGGGTCTTCCAGCAGGTGAGGGTACCGGCGGCCAGCCACCCGGCTAGGGGCACGCGCATGTCACATAATTCAACATTTCAACACAGGGTGTTCCAGCCGGCTTAGACACACATTACTTCAAAATCACCAAAACTTAACAACTTTGAATCAGGGAACTCTCAGCCGCTTGTGAGGCGGCGGCCGCCCGCCCGGCTGGAGCAAACAAGCCACAAAATCACCTCAAACAACACCAAATTCGAATTCCAATTTCACCCAATCATTAATCATCATCAAACCACATTAAATGCAACATATGAGTGTCAAATCATTACATACAATCATTAAAGCATTATGAAATCATTATTTATGATACTAAGCATAAGATTAGACAATAAAAAGGCAAGTGCCACATTATCAACACCAAATTCCACTAGTTTATGCATATGAGAGGAAATTCAACAACACTAACATGAACTTGTATAATTTAAACATATGAGATGAAATACAACATATAAATGAGTAGTAAAGACATAATCATGCTAGTATAGTATAATTAACTCATATCTCATGTGAAAATCTATGCGAAACACATAAACACATAAGATGTGCCATCGAGTAACCCGTCTACGTTACTTTAATAGCTCTACACTCTTCTTATTCTTATTCAATCAAGAAGTAATCTTTATCCGGGTCTTGAAGGCCTCCTCCTACATACAAAATACAAACTTGAGTTGAATTCAAGTTCTTAAGAAAAAAATGGAATTTCAAAGATGCACAAACTTGGATCTTTCTTACCTTAAAAGAAAGAGGATAAGAAAAGAGGAAGAATGCAAGAAAAATCAAAAGAAAATATTAAGGAATGAGGGAATTATGGTGTTTTAGAGCTTGAAGCTTTGAGAGAGCTAAAATGGAGGTTTGGGGTTTTGTGGAGGGAGATGGAGTGATAATAGTTGCTGAAAAGTGAATAGAGTAGTAGAGATAAAGGGTTCGTTTGATGGGTAAAAGGAAAGTAGAAGGCCCAACCTTCACTTGAGACAATACCCACTCGGATTTCCGAGTAGAACCCGATTATGGGCTTGTAATTGACGGAATAGACACGTATTTAGCCCAACAATTAAAATTCTGAACGAAGACTAATACTAAGACTAATTTATAATAATATAATATTATCAATTTCTAATTACTAAAGTAGCGGCTTTTACAACTGTTCTTAGTGTAAACAGAACTGAGCACGTTGTATCAACACATGATTTGTTTTTAATACAACTTAGGCATCAACACGCTGTATCTATCCAACCTTCTTTGATTCAAGACCGCCCGAAACACTCCAACCCGATGTACCTGAGCTCCAACCACACTTATCAAATTATTCTTCTGCGTAACAATTACATTCGGTCTACTAACCTTAACACGCATAAGTTTAAGTAACTTATCTCACATACGAGTTAGATATCGTATCTTTCAGCACCAACCACACCTTTGAGTACCTTTGGTGGAACGGAAGACTGACATGATGATTTCTTGACAGATTTTGTGGTAAAACACGGTGAATAACGTAGGGATTGGGTCTGTTTGTGAAGGTGATTGGGTTTTAGTTAGAATAGGAATGGTGAAATGGGGATAATATTGTGAGTATCGTAAAAGTGTTGGTATATAAATGGTTATGACATAATAATGTAATTAATTTACGCAAAGAAATTAACATATCATGCAATCTCACAATATAATACACATTTCTTCATAGATTATATGTAGCAGCAGAATATACGGACAAAGTAGTACAATCTCCTCTAAAACTAGTCAGTCACAAGTGCAAGAAACATTTCTGACTAATATTAATTGCCACCAATTAAACCAATTTCCAACCTTAAAGTCTCAAAACGTTCTCTAGCCAATGCTTTAGTGAGAATGTCAGCCCATTGTTTTTCCGTACTACAAAATTCAAGTCTTGTATTCCCCCTTTCTACTTGGTCTCTATGAAAATAATGTATAATTTCAATGTGTTTGGTACGCGAGTGTTGCGCGGGGTTTTAGAAATAATAATGACACTCATATTATCACACAAAATAGGAACACCACCAACATTAACACCCTAATCAGATAATTGCTGCTTAAGTCAAAGTAGTTGAAAACATACCAAGGTTGCAGCAATATATTCAGCTTCTGCAGTAGATAAGGAACTAAATTTTGTTTCTTTGACCCCCCACGAAATGATGCATGGTCCAACAAATGTAGTTATGCCATATGTACTTTTTCTATCAAGTGAA
>JAIUZE010064775.1:0-11867 GCA_022085475.1 Heliosperma pusillum
TCATCGATGTTTTCTCTCGTCCTTAATGTATCATGCTCTCTTCCTTCTATCTAAGTGCTTCTTTCTCTTCCAACTTGTTTGCCTCTTGGAAATTACTCTTGATAGTTTCCTCCATCTTACCATTGGTATCCTTACCTTCCTTTTGTACCATTTTTATGGATGTCATACCCATTTGTTTGTGGTATATTATACTTGGTCGGAAGAACTTTGAACTTTGTGGAATATTAGTGTTGGTTAGAATGAATTTGTGATTTGAGGAAAATGGTGTAGATCTAAATTCACCCTATAGCGGTGATTGGTTGTATCTCCGAGAAATGGTGGTAAGATAAGTTCGATGATTTTAATGCTTAATGCTTGTCATGACTTGTGTGTAAATAGTTCATGATATTCGATGGTGTAAGGTTGAATGAGTTGGCTAGGACTTCTTAACCCATTAGTGATTTAATCTTTTGAACTTAGGAGTTTAGTAATATTAGAGTGTCTTGAGGATCATATCTAAATTGGAGCTAGTTGTTCTAAGTGAGAATATTTGGATGATACCTTGAGGTGTAAAATGCTTTTGGAGACTAAGTGAATTTTTGTGGATTCTAGTGTATGTGTTAGAGTATATGCTTGGTGGAAAAGTACTTGGCTATAATTCTTGGATTAATAAATATGATCTTATATCATAGTATCGGAGACTTGGTTGAGGTAGTAAGTCGTCGTGAGTGATTAAAACATGTTACTTAAGGATTATAGACATGAGTGGAATTTGAGTACATAGGCTATGTCGGTAATGCCTTATGATATTGATAATGACGTTTTGTTCGGTGTTCTACCTTGTGGGCCATAGGAGTTGAAAAGAGATTAGTATGAAGAATTCCTTTTTAGTTCTTCGGTTTTGAAACCTTTGGGAATTTGTCAAATTTTGGAGTTGAGAGAATGTTACTATGCTTGAGTTGCAATTCCGCAATTGAGAATTTGTGTTATAGGAAAGGATGGATGAATTGGGTTGTAATCGATTTGTTAAATCTAGGTGTACCTTACCTTGATGATTTGTGGTAAGATGGTCCCTTGTAAGAGACCTTTGTTATTGGGATGAGTTGCTTTACTATAACCCTAAGTTTGAAAGGAGAAATTTTGTGGATTAAACCTTAAACCTTTACTCGTGCCATCATCCCTTTTCATTTCCATTCTTGAATGTTTTTTTGTCAAGATTGATCTTTAAGAAATCGCATGCTCGTATCTTATTTCTTACTCGGATATCTTCATAACTCTACTATCTGCTTTATCTCTTTCTTGACCTCGTCATTTTCAGCGTTCCTCTCTTGTAATCCCGTGCCTTATTATTCTCGTGTTCTCCTTGAGATTCCTTATCCTTTCTTAACTCGTTGCTGCTTCATCTTTTCTCTAGTGGATTGGATATCCCGTTTGTAAGGCTCAGGGAATAAGTGTAATGTATTTTGGAATTCTTTAGCTAGAATATGTGTCTTCGGATTGAGCAAATTTCATGTTGTATTTGATCATGGGAAATAGGACTTAAGCTCTAGGATGAATCCTAATAGTGATAATGTATCCTCTCTTGGTGGTTTTAGATTTGGAGCTTGGTATTGTAGTGTTATTTTGAGAATTGGGTGGATCATGAAAATAGTTCGTTGATGTTGGGTATTATAACAGTTGCTTGGGATATCATTTAGGAATTAGATGTCTCTATTTGATGAATTCTAAAAGAGATTTTTTCTTTAGGGTAATTAAGCCGGTACCCAAAGTTTGAGGAGTATTGTCATAAATGAAAATTGATTCATTTTGAGTTTTAGATGATCTAGATGATTCGAATGGTTGTCTGATTGCCAACTGCCAAGTGATTGGTCTTTGTGGTTTAGAATTAGTAATTCTCTTTTATTCTTAAGCAATCATAGTTTGAGATTGAGAAATGTTCGTTGCAAGCTTTGGATAGTTAGTGCTCAGTTGTTATGGATTATAGAGTTAGAATGGTGAACCCATTTATCTTGAGGATTAGTAACCACCATAGCTTGCTAATATGACTATTTATATTTGAGGCTTCGAGCGTAGTAATGATCGAATTAAGGATGTTATGGCGTGTTAAAGAATTATTATAATCGATAATGGATTGGGGATTTTTCCTTGTCGTGAGATCTGGAATGAGGCTAGTTGGATCTTAGATAATTATGTTTTGTTGCGTGGTTTGTGTTTTGACTTTCGAGGATGAGAAAGTTCATTGTAAATTTAGGATAATGAGTTTGAAGTAAATTGGATTAAAGGATTTTCATGGTAAGTCTCTTTTACCTTGTGGTTTTAGCGATCATGTTTCCCTAGATAAATATTTTGTTGGTGGTTTCTAATACTACTTTTTGATGAAACTAAGAAGATTAGAGTACGTAATGAATCTTTCATGTGGATTGTTAGTTGTGGAGTCTACCGTGTCGATGGACTTCAGTAGATACTAAATGGATCTTAATAATTAGGTTATTGGCTTGAAATCTCGTGATTATGGAATATTTTTGTAGGATTTCTGATGATTGAAAACGATGAGTTGCAAATTAGCTAAATTGCATTCTCTTGAGGATTTGGTTTATTAGTAGAGTTAGTGATTTCGAACTCTTGTAGATCTTCCTGCCGACTTTACCTTGATCTTCCTATCCCTAAGAGTTCGATTTGTTTCATTTTTGAGTGTTTTGTATTTATTTTGTTACCCTGAATTGTGTGTGAGATGTGCGAGTCGCTTTATGTTTGTGTAATGTCTTTTATTTTTATTTTATTTTGATGAAACCTTCAAATTTCCATATTGTATTTCTAATTTAACTTTTCAAAGAGTCTAAAGATGGATTGTGTACCCTCTTTTTGGAGAAAATAGATTTCTTTTGTTTTTATACATGGATTTTGCGTTTGGTTGGATGTTTGGACTTGTTATTGAAGACGTCTGGTGACTAGTTCTGCACTTACTAACGCTTGTTTTGATTTTCGATTTCATTATTTCGACTTTGATTTGATCTGGATAATTAGAGTTCTCGTTCGCGACGGGCACTCTTGAGATCCGTAAGTAAAGTTTCACACTTATGAAAAATTTCCTTAAACCATTTTCGAGATGAACCTCGTTTTATAAATGCTTCCCTTATTAAAGTTTTCGTATTAAATTTTGAAAACCGATTCTTGTCCTTGATACTTTTGTTTTCTACTCTCAAGTTTCGAGGACGAAACTTTTTAAAAGGTGGGGTGATTGTAAAACCCGCAAATGTACCCTATTTTTATAGTAAAAATATTTTACGGATACTTTTCAGCGAAATTTAGTTTTAGTCGTAAATTAAATTTTCCGTGTCTAATTTAGAATTTCCGAGTTCGTATTTGGACTTTACGCGAGATTCCGAGTAAGTTACGTCTTAAGACGTTATGGGCTTTTTCCATAGACTTTTTCACTTACTCCTTCATATACTCCCTCAAACCCTAACTCCTTCCTTCATTTCCACTTACTCTTTCTTCCTCATCAAACCACCAAAACCTAAACTCCATTTTTATCAAGCTTAGATTCGTTGCTACTCCTTCATTTCTTGCTCAAATTCACTAAGGTTCGTTTTATTCCTTCCCTCTCATCTTCCTCTATCCGTATTGGTAATAAAATTACCGTCTTTCTTGCTTTTCAATTTATCCGTCTTTCTTAAAGGTGAATCATATTCATCTTTTGTCGTCTTTGTTTATGTGGAGACTTTCTAGACCCCGACAAAGGTTACTATCTAGTGGAGGAAGGTTTAGAAATCGATTAAAGGCGCGTAAAGGTAACGGTGAAGGGTTACTCGATATCATTTACGTGTTTTATGTGTTTTCCATGTTAGAAATCGTATTTAGAATATGATTTGTAAACTTAGGAATTGTGTTGTTGATGATGAATGTTGTTAATTGTTAATTGATATGAGAATTGATGATTTGTAATGATGATGATGTTGTGTTATGTGAAAGTCCTAGACCTCTAATTAGACTTCTCTAATTAGTTCATTAAATTACATTAACTTAATGATTTAGGATCTAGTTATCATGCATGCAAATATAAAAGCATAAATATAAAGATAAGATAAAAATTTTTTACATTGGAAAATTTCGGCAAAATGGGCACAATAAGAAACTCTTTTCTTATTGTTCTTGAGCATGAAAATAATGGATGATCCTCCATAAAACAACCTCTAAAGTAGAAGGTCTCCTTCTAGTTGCACCCAAGACTAAACCCAAATAATCTAAGCTTATTATTAACTAGATAATAAGTAAGACATAATACTACTAATATTAGTATATTACTACACTAGTAATATGTAGATAATATTAGTTTGCATGTAGGTTTTGAGAGATGTTGAGTTTAGAAAGAGAAGTGAGAATAAGCATAATGAATTCAAGTAAGTCAAAATTGAACAACAATTGTTCAATATAAAGGCCTTATGGCCGGTCACCATGAGCCATATTTGGCTCTTATTTTGCTTATTTTACTCACATGCAAAAGACTTTGAGTGTTGGTAGTAAATGTAACGATAATTGTGTCATAACAAGTCATTATCATGTGATGGAGTGTGGTAGTAGTAGAGAATAAACACTATTGTTCTCCACTTGAAAGATCCGGCCTCCACATGTGAAATGTGGTCCATTTTGATTTTTGATATTTGTTCTACAAATACTTATAATCATATGCTTAATTATCTTGTATAATTAAGTGTTAATTTGATCAAATAACAATTTTATAACTCAAATTAATAATCAATATACACTCAAATTTTAAGTGATATTTAACCATTATATCAATATATAATGGGTCCCACAATGTCCAGTTAATTTATTTACAACTCTTTGTAAATATAATTAACTAATTACCTTTTCCTCAAAATATATGCATAACCTCAACTAATTTAATGAATTAACGATTAATCATTAAATTAAATCTTATTTAATCGTATTAAAATAAGACGTAAAGTTTATTCAGTCAGTTATCGTATAATTGACTAATAAACGTAAGTGGAATGAGTTCGCAACTCAATTTCCAATAAATAACTCTCTTAACTAAACGTACATATCAAATATATGTAATGCTCTAATTAAACTGTATCGTATACAAATAATTAGTATTGTATTTGGGTCTCACCCTATAGGTGTGACCTAAAGGGATCAGTTGATTACCGCCGTCATACGACAATAACGTCAAACTCTAGTCAGCCAAGCGTTACCGATTTACGTTAATCAACTGACGTGGAGTATCAAAATATACTAATCATGCCACGTATATTCCAAATGAGATTTATTATATAAATGCACTATTGTGGAGGACACTTACTCCAACAATCTCCCACTTGACCGATACAAGTTGTGCATGTAGCAACACTATTGCGGAGGACTCCTCCTCCTACAATTTCTCCCACTTGTCTCGACAAGTTGTGTGCTAACGATTCTCTTGTCTCTTTTGCGTCACATCCTCCCACTCATTGCAAGGTGTCTTACAGGTCGCACTTGCAATTGAAAATTATAAATAGAGTGGTTTTCTCGATCTGGGAGAGTAACTGTCTGACCGGAAAATCTACCAGAGATCTCTTCCGAGCGTGGCCACGCATTTCCAGTTACTACTCCTCGAGTGGCCCGAAGATGTTAATACCCAACGTGGGTGGACAATTCTTGTTGACCCATCTTACACTGTATGATGCAGATCACCATGATCCAGAAAATGTCCATCGGCCTCCTTTCACGGCACGACCTAAGAAAAAAACCAAAGTCAATCGGAAACTACACCGACTCAGGTAAATGGTCGCCAATCTAAAGAATCGACTCATAGGAATAAAATAGAAATCCCCGCCACGACCAGGCTTCAACAATTTTGATAAGGGACTCTATTATGGTCACTGCCCGACAGAGTGTCTCCACTGTCTGTCTATGTAAACGACCAGTCATCTCCATGACCCCATGGTGCTGAACCAACCATCGATCGACTTACAATCTAGTCACTTCGAGACGTCACCTCAAATGAGTGACTAGGGACAAAACACTAAGTTCATCCTGTTCACTTGAATTGGGTTCAACCTTTCTTTCAACCAATTCAGATAAACAAAGTATTAAAATTTAGTCAAACTAAATAAGGAGTTTTTAATGAAACTCTAATAATGAATGCGATTATCTAATATGTGGAAAAATTGATACGTTATCAATAATTTCATATCTCATAATCTCTAGCAATTCAGGTACATATTTCAATCCCATTGAAACGACATGACTATCATGTTCAGCCTGCAAAAGGCATGGTAATGGATTAGCAATACTTGCATCTTTCCCACCGTTCGGATTGCTATTTCTCTTTGTCTACGGAATCTCATATTACATAAAATTTTATGAGTACATGTCTAGGTTAGAATCTAGACTTAGGACTCTTGGCCTAAAGGTAGCTCCCACTGTTTTATAAGTATAATGGGATAGGATATACAGCTATAGGAACTATTTATAGTCCCTCCAATACTGTCAAATCCAAGCTACTTTCATATGCATCATCATATGACGCAATGTACTCCATTTCCGTTGTGAAATCCGCAATGATAAACTGCCTGGAACACTTCCAGCGGATTCATGACATTTATATTTGAAAATGTCACTCCTATTTGGAACCTTTCCAATAGTGTTTTCTGCTTGGAACTCTTCCAACAGATAAATCTTCTATAAAACACAGCCAGTTCGTGATTTCAAATCACTTTGATCAGTTTGGAAACTGAAGTCTGTGTAAACTCTTACAACCCACTATAAACTCCAAACATATGGAACATATCATTAGTCCTTCGCAAGTACTTAAGAATCTTCTTTATGGCTATCAAGTGACTCTCACTTGGATTTGATTGCAAACGACTTGTCATGCTCAAAGCATGCGAAATGTCGGATTGAGTATACATCACAGCGTATATAATTGATCCCGCAGCGGAAGCAAAAAGAATCAATTATCATGTGTTCAACTTCATTGAACTAGTCAAAGATCTTATCATTATAAGAATTTTGACTCAATGCTAATATCCTTTTAGATTTAATTCCATAAATCCAGATATCTAAAAGATGTATTCTACTTCTCCAAAATCTTCCATCATCTAAAATGATCAATATGTCTCCACATATAAGACTGATGAAAACCATATTACTCCCATTAAACTTCATGTACAAACATAATTCCTCGAGATATCGAGAAATATTTTACAACATGATTGACACACTAATTCCAACTCTTTAGTTCTTACTTAAGACATCCTCTTAAGCTTGCAAATAAACTTAGGATAGTTAGGATCTACGAACCCACAGGTGAATATAAAATATACTACCTCTTCTAGAATCGTATTCAAGAAGGTGGTTCTAGAGGTCCAATTGACATCATACTATTATGATATACTGTAATCGCTAAGTATATTCGAATGGATCAAAGAATTAAGGTTGGTGCAAGACTCTTTGCCTACCAATTTATCTTTGAAAACATTTTAATGTTCATCCATGCAAATTTCGATCTTAAAAATCAATTTACATTGAAGAGGTCGTACTTCTTCAAGTAAAATTTACCAGGTCACATACCTGACCATCATGCATGGAGTTCATTAAGGATCACATGACTCTAAGCCATAGCAAGAAGTTGGGACTAAAAACAGTCTTTTATAAGTCGCATATTAGAATTCATCACTATTAAGGTCCGGAAAAATTCCACCTGACCTCCTAGGTTCCGAAGAAACAACTACTGAACAAGTAATAAGGAAACTTTTTTCCGGACCATATGCTCAGTTTGTGGCTCTTAAAACATTTTCTCCCACTCTGTCTTATCAAAAAATAATCGTATTTTTATTGAAAGACAGCATCATGAGTCACAAACGCTTTGTTCTCGTGGTTAATGTAGGATTATGGAGCACTTGTTTTATTTGGATAACTTATAAATTAGGTACGCTACCTATCCATATCGTATATGAAATAAAATCCGACTGTTTTAAATGTGCTTTGATATGGTGGGAAAAGAAATAGCAGACAAAAATATTAAGATCCCAAGGTTAGTCAAATGACTCAGTTTGACTTGACAAAGACAAAACCATATCGTATAAGGTTCTGTTTCTCTATGCAACAACACCTTATCTCATAATGTGTGTTAGAGAAGTTAACTCGTGAAACTATTTCACAATACGTTTGGTGAAAATCAAAGTCAATACTTAGATTAACTACTCTTGGTGATAAACTACTTCACATTGAAGCTCTTTGAACTTTTCAAAGATTTCTCATAGCACCTCATTAAGTAGAATCAAATATAATATCTACTTAAATCGTTGGTAAATAAAAGTGAAATAGTCATAACCATCTCTGGTTGTGTTTGTTATTGGTCCACGCATATTCTTATGTAATAGGGCAAATAACTCACTAGTTCGATTTCCTTTTAAATAAAAAGGGCACGAATCATCTTGCCTTGAATACAAGATTCGCACGCACCATAAGATTCAAAATCAGATGGTTTAGGGATAGTTGTCAATACTAACCTCTTAATGTGCTACACAATCCAGAATTAAGATTAGATTAGGGTCACCAATTTTGAGCCTTTTACAATCTATATGACAAGAAATTACTAGTTTAGGTCAAGAATATAATTACCTTTGATTGGTATGGGATAACCATTGACCAAGTATAGGCATAAAAAGATACAACGCTTGTTCTATTCACAAAAGTGAAACACTTGTGTCGTACACTAAAGTGAATACTATATTCTTTATTTACAGGTCATGTACATAACAACGTTTTTTAAAGTACACCTCTAAATTCAAAACTAGATTGATCACATTATAACTTTTATATGTCTCTATAGAAATAAAACTACAATAGTTATATTTCCCTTGTACGTCGACATTTAATCATGGTTAGTCGTCGCACGAATCATTATTATATGCATTGAATACATCGATGAAAACCATAATGGGTATCTAATACCCAAAACTTGCATTTTAGCAAAATAAATGTCGATCATATAGATATTATGGGTGACAATAGTACACCCAATTTCTAACTCTTTAGAAAACTTGGGGCAGATTCTTTTCTTGTGTCCTACACTGTAAAATAGAATCGTCAAAAGTTGGGTTCGACACCTTGCTTAGGTTTTGACTTTTACTATTCAAAATAGTCTTGCCTTTTTCCCTTGCCTTGTGCCAAACTCATGGCAACCTACTCTTGAACCTCGTCTTAACAATTAAGAATATAAACATCATTCTTAGTGCTCCCACTCACTTTCATGAATATCTACTTCGATAAGTATATAAGAATTATTGTGAAGACTATTCTTCATTTCATTCATGGTTTTACCTTCAAAAGGATAAACCTTTCATAAAGTGACTACGGTATTTGGTTATTCACGATTTTAAATAAATCGATTAACTTAGTCGTCCCAACTAATTTGGCCTCTTTTGAGGTAAGCTTCGATAAGGAGCATAATGACGACATACCAAAATACAAATATTTTCTTTGGAGCAAAAATTTGATTTACCATTGTTATGAGAAGACGTCAATAAAAATCAAAACGTTTTCGACTAAGTGTGACTTATTCATTTACTCTTCACAAGAGACATTTGCAATGGTGAATATGAGGATCAAAAGATAAAATTCATTTTGTCATTAGCTACGGTGTTTTAAACAGAGATTGCAATCAAAATACTACCGTATAAAATAAAGGAAACTCCTTTCCACGATTGAACGGATTTACATGTTCGTAGAAGGATAAAATATTTGTCATTGCGCGAATAAAATAAATATCAACGGAAAATAAACATTCATTGCGTATATACAATACACTTGTAAAAACAATTTTAAACAAGTCACTCATATAATGACCCCTCACGAAATTACATAAGTGATTCCAAGACCCATCTTTAGACAAAAAATAGTCATCGTATGCTACCTTTATCTAAAAATGGTAAGTCAATACTTGACTAATTCTACCGTTAGAACTCTTGGTTGACGGATTTCAACTAAATCTATCTCCTAGTCCCAAGATAACGCTTATCTCGTTGAGTCCAATTCAATTTTGGCTTGTGATCGCATCACCCTACTTACCCGAGGTAAAAAGGGACCCACGAGCGTGGTAGGCCTAATGAACACGGGGTTCATAGGTGTTAATAATTGGTAAGGCTAAATCTCAATTTTTAAGTTATGTGAGAGGTCTTGTCAATTTTGTTATTAATTCCCTATAAGCGAACTAAGTCGGTGAATTTTGGATAACTTTGAATTGACAATCGAGAAATAAAAAATGCATGTTGGCGATTTTGGCATGTGCGGAAAAACATAAAGCAAACAAATAATAAATCCTAGTATGGCCACCTAGCTAATCTAATTAACTAGAAGATTACAAAATCGGAAACCAACTCCTTGGCCCCTTGCCTCTTCATGAACATACTTCAAAAAGGCACCGTCTTTTGGAACACCGACTTCGGGAATCTTCGTCTTCATAATAATTAATTACAAAAAGATACAAATAAAAATCCTATTATACATTTGATCTAAAAATGAAATTAAATTATAACAAACGGCGATACGAGATCGCAAATAAAATTACAGCGGAATCAGTATTCCCTTACATTACACGTAATACAGATTAAAATAATCGAGGCCATACTAGGTACAACTTGCTTTAAAAATTAAATAAATGACATTCATTCATTCAAAAATAACAACATAAGTAAAATGCTGTAAAATCATGCCAAAATCGCCCTAAATACTTATCATGCTCATTCTAACTCGTTTTTATGGATTTTATCGATTTTTAACCATTAAAAATCAATAATCAACTCTTAAATCGTATTTAAGTTCAAACTAATTATCTAAAATGATTTAGAACTCAAAATTAGTCCCCACTAACTTTGTTTGTATTTAATTAGTTCGAATTGATCGTATTTGCTAAATATAGAGGTTTAATCATAACATTTATGAAATAAACCCAAAATAAAATATAAAACTCATAAACATTTGAAACAAAAAAATTTTGTACATTCTGGAACATTTAACAGGAACTCTAAAAATCAGAAACATTTGCCCAAAAATTTGAATAAATTTTATGAACAAATAACTTAATATTCAATGATTTTGTCAAATAAAAACCATTAAATATAGTAAAATAGTGAAACAAATTGTAAAATTTCACCAAGATGATATAAATCAGATTATAAAATGTACCAAAAATTTTCAAGACCAGAAAAGGACGTTTCAATTTTATGATCATAATAATCTCACTTTATTGACTTTTATCTTATAAAAATCAATCATCATGCAAAACTTAATTAAAAGTCACGAAATTTTACATACAGTATGTACAACATGCATGTGAGATCATATCAAAAATTCATGACCATAATCAACATGAAACTATTTTTAGTTAACTTTTAACATAAAACATGCATATTAACATGATTTAAAGGCCATAAATCAAAATAAATAGCCAATTAATCCATAAAATCACCAAATTTGACCACAACCATTTTGAGGTCAGTAAGTAAGCATGCAAATCAAAATTTTTGTGCAAACCAATTTTTAAACACAAATTTTCAATTTTACCCAAGTTATCGTATAACTCGATTTTAATGCTTAAAATCAACATGCATGTAACAATTGAGCTCTGATACCACATGAAAGTCCTAGACCTCTAATTAGACTCCTCTAATTAGTTCATTAAATACATTAACTTAATTGATTTAGGATCTAGTTATCATGCATGCAAATAATAAAGCATAAATATAAAGATAGATGCAAATTTTCTTACATGGAAAATTTCGGCCAAAATGGTGCATCAATAATAACGTCGTTTTCTTATTTGTTGCTTGAGCATGAACTTGGAGAATTGGATGGAGTTGCTACAACCCGAAAAATAC
>JAIUZE010064832.1:322-17617 GCA_022085475.1 Heliosperma pusillum
GAGACTCGACAAACAAACCATGCCAAGTCATGCGATGATCACAATCAATCCATCATATTATCATCCATTAAAACATTCCAATACATAGACGGTGCCCAATCATGCAATGACCATGAATAATATCATGAAATCAAGCATTCAAAGACGACAACACAAAGACGACCTCTCACGGTAAATGAAACGCACTAGCACCGTGTACATGGCAAGTATGATTAACAGGCATCCACGGGATAAACATTTCCCTGAACTCATACACGATCAACATTTCGTATATGTAGACTAATTTTCCTCCTGGTAGAACGACGATATAAATACCCGGTCCTAGTCTAAATCTGGCCAGAATCCCGAAATCACATTTTCCGGTTCGACATGCGATGAACGTTTCGCATCCAAGACTCGGTCTTACACTAGACGCCGAGTACCCCAAATTCGGTAGATCAATTCACGAAAGAGGCGGAAAAGAGCTCAGCCACATAACAAGCGCTACGCTACATGCAAATAACACCACCTCGCAAGTACACAACATTTGACGGCCGGGTCGATCAACGCAATGCGTTCAACTCCTAACAACGTCGTCGTATGCCTACTACACATGCAATTAAGCAGTAGGATACCTCTCCGTTCCGACATTCCAGCCTTACGAACGGGAAGGTAGCCAAGGGAATTTGAGTACAAAGCACAAGACAAAATAGTGCTCAAACCGTATCATTTGTAAAAACCGACTCAAAGTGGGACATAGCAAAAACCGTCACAAAACATGTGATACAAGCGAATAAAATATCATATATCCAAAACATGAATATTATAAGTCACTACGTAAAATTATACGATAAACGAATCATGCGAACTATTATAAATTACGAATTTTAGAAATTATAAGAGAAAAACACAGCCGTGTTCAAGGCCGGTCAGGAGGGAGGCGGCCGGTACCCCGGCTCGGAGCACAACTACACAGAAAACGCAAGTTTGGAAACTAACTAAAACAAAGGTCCACTTCAAACGGTCATAACTAGAGTTCTGTATATGCAAATGCAGAAATTCCAAGTCGAGGTGATACCTTATCCTCTTACGGTTCCAACGAATGGTCAAAAGCCCAAAACAAGCAAGTAACGAAGGAGATATGATCATTCTACGAAAAAGGGTCGGTGCAGTGAATTTCCAGCCGGCCACTGAACTGGCAGCCGGTCCTTCGGCCAGGACTACATCCTACCCGAGAACAACATACACAAGTTCAATCATTTTCAATTCTCATATTTAACTTCTATCAACTATCAACAATCAATAATCATCATCAACAATCATCAACTAACAACAATCATCAACAATAACTCATTTCCTAAGCTTACTAATCATATTATAAATACGAATTCTAACATAGAAATCATATAAAACACGTAAATGATATTGCGTAACCCTTCACCGTCACCTTTACGCGTCTTTAATCGATTCTAAACCTTCCTAGTCTCCACCTACATACAATTAGATAATAAAAGATGAATATCATTCACCTTGAGAAAGACGGATAATTTAAAAAGCGAGAAAGACGGTAATTGTATTACTAATACGGATAGAGGAAGCTAAGAGGGGAAGAATGAGACGAACTTACGTGAATTCCAATAAGAAACGAAGGAGATACGGTGATTCAAAGATGGATCAAAATTGGAGGCAAGGGTTTTTGATATTTGCTTAAGGAAGAAGTAAGGGTTTTGGTTTGTGTTGAATGAAATAGATTAAGGGAGTATGAGATATTTATGGGGAAAAGTCAACAAAAGTCAAACTTGCCTTAAGACGGGATTCTCATGGAATCTCGCGGAAATTCCAAATACGAACTCGGAAATTCAAAATTCGACTCGGAAAATTAAATTTACGGTTAAAACTAAATTTCGTTGAAAAGTTTCCGTAAAATACTTTCACTATAAAAATAGGGTACATTTCCGGGTGTTACAATGTGCCTCGAATAGGCTCCTCTAGTTTCTCTACATTCACTAACTGACTTAAGTGGTCCGCAACCACATTTTCGGCTCCTTTCTTGTCCTTCACCTCTATGTCAAATTCACTTAGTAACAATACCCATCGGATAAGCCTTGGCTTAGCCTCTTTCTTTGTCATCAAGTACCTAAGAGTGGCATGATCGGCCAAAACCACTACTTTAGTACCAAGTAGATAGGACCTAAACTTTTCTACAACAAATACCACCGCCAACATCTCCTTCTCGGTAGTAGAGTAGTTCTTTAGAGCCTCATTGAGAATCATAGAGGCATAGTAGATCACATGGGGTACTCTCCCAACTCGTTGACCCAAGACGGCACCAATGGCGTAGTCACTAGCATAACACATAAGTTCAAAGGGAATAGACTAATTTGGAGCTTGTATGATCGCGGCCGACGTCAACTTCACTTTTAGCTTGTCAAATGCCTCCTTACACACTAAGTCAAACTCAAATTCTACCTCTTTTTGCAATAATTTACACAATGGTGAAGCTACTTTGGAAAAGTCTTTGATAAGCCGTCTATAAAAACCTGCATGACCAAAGAAAGAGCGAACTTCACGAACATTAGTAGGGTGAGGAAGCGATTGAATAATGTCAATTTTGGCTTTATCAGCCTCAATACCTTTAGATGAAACCACATGCCCAAGTACAATACCTTGCTCCACCAGGAAATGACATTTTTCAGAATTTAAGACAAGATTAGTATCAATGCCTCTCTTAATCACGAGAGATAAATGAGACAAACAACTATCAAAGGAATCACCATGTACGGTAAAGTCATCCATGAAAACTACAATGAAATTCTCAACATATTCAGAAAAAATACTAACCATACATATTTGAAAACTTGCGGGAGCATTACATAACCCAAATGGCATGCGTCGATACGCAAAGGTGCTAAATGGACACGTAAATGTGGTTTTATCTTGATCTTCGGGTGCAATAGCAATTTGAAAATAGCCCGAATAGCCATCTAAAAAGCAATAATAAGGCTTACCGGCAAGTCTATCAAGCATTTGATCAATAAAAGGTAAGGGAAAGTGATCCTTCCTTGTCACCGTATTGAGTCTACGGTAGTCAATACAAACACGCCACCCATTTTGCACTCGGGTGGGCACCAATTTTCCATGTTGATTTTCTACAACGGTCACTCCACTTTTCTTTGGCACCACTTGAGTGGGGCTCACCCACTTGCTATCGGATATTGGGTATATCATACCTACTTGCAAAAGCTTTAAGATCTCTTTCTTCACCACCTCCATTATAGGTGGATTAAACCGCCTTTGTGGTTGCCTTACCGGTTTGGCATCCTCTTCCAAGAATATGTGGTGCATACAAGTGGTTGGACTAATACCCTTGATGTCGGAAATAGTCCATCCAATTGCAAGCTTATTCTCCTTAAGAACTTCCAACAACTTTATCTCTTGCTCCTCGGTAAGCTTGCTAGAAATGATCACCGGTAAAGTTTCTTCATCACCTAGAAAAACATACTTAAAATGAGAAAGTAACGGTTTCAACTCAACCACGGGTGCCTACAAAACTCATGGCAACAATTTCTCACTAGGAAAAGTTAGAGTTAGGGGTTTAGAAAATGAAGGTGTTATAGGAAGCCTTTCCATCTTGGCTAAAGAAGCCACCACTTCTTTCAAATCATGAGATAGAGAAAAACCTAAATCATCACAAGACAAGCTATTATCAATAGCTAAAAGCAAGTCATCTCCTCTATTCACATTGAACACATCCTGCACTAAAGGCTCCAAAATATCAATCATGAAACAAGAATGATCATCACGAGAATATTTCATAGCATCATAGATATTAAACTTAACCACTTGACCATCGGCTTCCATAGTAAGAGAGCCATTAGACACATCAATTTTAGTATTATGGTTCAAAAAAATGGCCAACCTAAAAGAATAGGAGCCACTTGTGAATCATGTTCCATTTCAAGTACATAAAAATCAGCGGGAATAATTAATTTATCTACCATTACAAGTACATCCTCAACCACTCCCTTAGGATAAGCATTTGAACGATCGGCCAATTGAATTATCACCCCTGTTTTAACTAATGGCCCCAATTTCAATGACTTGTATAAAGAATAAGGGAGAACATTAATTGGAGCACCTAAGTCAAGCATAGCATTAGAGATAGTGGTATCTCCTAAGGTACAAGGCACGGTAAACATACCCGGGTCACTACACTTAGGTGGCAACTTATGTTGAAACAAGGCCGACATATGTTCATTAACTTTAACTTTTTTGACGCCGTTCAATTTTTGATTTCTTTTTATGGTACACAACTCTTTAAGAAACTTAGCATACCTAGGCACACTTTTAATTAAATCTAATAAAGGGATGTTTACCTCGCATTTTCGGAAGGTCTCATAGAAATCCTTGTCTTGTGTAGGGTGACTTTTCCTCTTGAGTGTCTCGGGAAAAGGTGGAGCATCCACATGAGTAGATGTAAAAACCAGTGGTACTTCCTCCTCTTGAACCAACGGTGAGGTGACGATAGGCTCAACCACCAACTCCTCCTCCTCTTGCTCAATTATCTCATTAATCTTTGCTTTTGGCCCTTGCAACTCCTTCCTACTCCTTAAACTAATAGCACTTGCATTAGGCTTAGGATTAGGAATAGTTTGGGAAGGTAGCTTACCGGAATCTCTAACTTCAAGTCTCCCGAGGGCACTAGACATTTGCCCAAATTGGTTCTCCAAGTTTTGAATGCTAGCCTTTGTCTCTTGTTGAAATTGCACTTGATTAGCTTGCATAGTGGCCACATTAGAAGTAAGAGCCCGAATCATTTCCTCCGTAGACATGGATGGAGTGGAGGTTTGACCTGTTGGAGTAAGTGTCCTCCACAATAGTGCATTTATATAATAAATCTCATTTTGGAATATTCATGGGATAAATAGTATATTGATACTCCACGTCAGTTGATTAACGTAAATCAGTAACGATCAGCCGACTAGAGTTAGACGTTATTGTTGGAAGACGGCTGTGATTAACTAACCATTTTTGGTCACAACTAAAGGATGAGACCCAAATAGTAAACTAATTATTTGTATACGATACAGTTTAATTAGTCCTTTACATATATATTTGATATATGTTTGGTTACGAGAGTTACTTATTGGAAATTGAGTTAGGAACTCATTCCGGTTAAGTTTATTAGTCAATTATACGATAACTGACTGAATAAATTTTACGTCTTATTTTAATACGATAAATAAGATTTAATTTAGCGATTAATTGTTAATTCATTAAATTAGTTGAGGTTATGCATATATTTTGAGATAGAGGTGATTAGTTAATTATGTTTACAAAGAGTTGTAAAATAAATTAACTGTACATTGTGGGACTCATTATATATTGATATAATGGTAAAATATCACTTAAAAGTTGAGTGTATATTGATTATTAATTTGAGTCATATAATTGTTATATGATCAAATTAACACTTAATTATACAAGATAATTAACCATATGATTATAAGTATTTGTGGGAGAAATATCAAAAATCAAAATGGACCACATTACACTAGTGGTGGCCGGATTTTTGTTAGAGGAGATAAATGATGATTGTTCTCATCTAATCCTACACTCCACCTTATGATAATGACACCATGATCATTATCATTACCTACTCCAACACTCAAGTCATTTGCATGTGAATATTATAAGCAAAATAGGTGCCTTGTGAGGCTTGGCTTAACCAGCAATAGTGCTTATAAAAGAGCACTATGGTTGTTCATTTTTTGACTAATTCATTTTTGCTTGTTTATTCATCTCACTCAAACCTCACATCTCTCTAAAACTCTCATATATACTAATAGTTCCTAATTATTACTAGAGTAGTAGTATACTAATATTAGTAGGATTATTTCTTACTTATTATCTAGTTAGTAATAACATAAAAAATTTGGGTTAATCTTGGGTGGAACTTAAAGGAGGTCTTCTAGTTTGAAGATTCTTGGAGGATCATCCAGTTCTTTGCTCAAGAACAGTAAGAAGGAGTTCTTATTGTGCCCATACTATTTCCATATCAATGTGAGGAAATTTCTTCTTTTGCTTTATGCCTTTATATTTGCATGCATGTTACATAGATCAAAGTAAAATCAAATTAATATATAATTTATAAAACTAATTAGAGGAGTCTAATTAGGGTCTATGGACTTTCATGTGGAATCAGAGCTAGCTTGTAGCATGCATGTTTATTTTGGGCATTTTTATTAAGTTATAAGATAACCAATAAAATCAAAAATGAAAGTTTAAATTTGATTTGGATGGAATTTTTTTGTGCATACATACCTACTGACTTCAAAATGTTTGTGGTCAAATTTGGTGATTTTACGAATTAATTTGCTATTTATTATGAGTTATGCTTTTTAAACCGAGTTAACATGCATTTTTTATTTTAAAATTTAACTAAAAATAGTTTCATATTGATTCTGGACATGAAATTTTAAGATGATCTTACATGCATGTCTTATATACTGTATTTAAACTTTGGTAACTTTTAGTTAAGTATTGCATGTTTATTGATTTTTATGAGATAAAAGTCGATAATATGAGATTATAATGTTCCTAAAATTGAAGGGTCCTTTTCTGGTCATGAAATTTTTTGGTAAATTTTACAATCTGATTTATACCATCTTGGTGAAATTTGGTAATTATTTTCACTATTTTACTATATTTAATGGTTTTTATTTGATAAAACCGATAAATAAAATGTTATTTGTTCATAAAATTAATTCGAAATTTTTGGGCAAATATTTTTTTTGGAGTTCCTGAAAATGTTCCAGAATGTACAAAATTTTTGGTTTCAAGTTTTTATGATGTTGATAAGTGAATATTTGTATGATTTTAACCCTCACTTTAGCTCGGTTTTGTATGTCATTTGTGCTTTGTTAAGCCATTTTATGAGCTAATATCGTCTTCTAGGCAAATTCATGTGTTCTAACCTGTTTTGTAGGGAAAGTGACGTTTCTACGCCATTTTTCTATATTCCCGAGCATTTGCCTAGAACCCGACGATTTGAAGAAGAAAGCTTGACCAAGTGAAAGGCATTTCAAGAAGGTTCACTAATTCGAAAGAGAGAAGGAGTAAAGACAGTTTCGTAGTTGTCGGAAGATCAATCAATTAGGCGGAAAAATTTATCGCTTTACATCAAACCCTATCAACAAACCCGATTGAAGAGGTCAAGGGGGATGATGGAAGTTAAGTCAAAGCAAAGGAAGATGAAACGTTAGTCAAGAGCTTCTAGATGTCCACTTACCCGATCGGGTATGTGTGTACCCGATCGGGTATCCTTGCTGATCCGAGCATGGCGGCTTCAACCTCCTATTTTTGTCCTATGTGTTTAATGCCCGACCTCTTCTCCACGAAACCCTAATACTATAAATAGATGCTCTAGCCCCTCTTCTATTATCAATCTACATCAATATCAATCTCCATATCCATCTCTATCTTACACATCTTCTTTAGAATAATCTTTTATTTTCTCTTTAGTTTTTAGTCTTTCTAGTTTAGATCATTTCTTCTTTTGTCTTTTGTTCTTAGTTTATTTCTGTCCATTTCTTATCAAAACATTAGTTTAGTTCAATAAGAATTTCAATCTTGTGATCTACTTTGTTGGGTTCAAGAGTTGTAATTCAAGGTACAATTATTCTATGCAAGGGATTTCTATTTTCGTTATCACTTTCGTTGTTGATCGTCCCTAGGTATTCCTAATTTATCCTTTGCTTATTATCCCTTAATGTTTTCCATTTGATTGTTATTCATATCATTTAGATTCATTTTCATGTCGTTATAATCGTAGTTTCATTTCTTAGATTGTCAAATAGCGTCGTTATTATCGCCTTATAAAGAGTCTAAATTATTGTCAAAAACCAACTAAATATGTTTATCCTAGTTTTAATTTTTAATATCATCTTAAACATAAACATAATCATGAGTGAGTAGTCACCTTTCTAGGGTGTAGGGTAGCCATGTTAGATTGATTAAAAGATGACAATTGGATAAAAGAAATTGTGCCTTTAAAACATTGTGTCTATGCATGTTTGGACTTTAACGATAGTTGACGATTCCTGATCAAAATCATTGACTAGTATGGAATTCTTTTCCAAGGTAGACATACGAGATTTGAATAGACAAAGCATGACATAGTGGATTAAGACCTAGTAAATCGCCTAAATGCCTGCTAGACCATCTGATCTATGATTGTAATGAACACACCATTCTTACGAACGCGCAATGAATTATTTGCATATCCTAAATCCAATTTCATCAATATGTCAATCTACATGTGTGAACCTACTTCCCTAGATGCTTCTCATTATTGTTAAATCATCATTTGTTTTATTGTTTTCATTTTAGTTTGCTCTTATTTTGTTTTTATTTATGTTCTTTATTAGTTTAGAATTCAAAACCCCAAAACCCAGAAAATCGTTAGATAAAACTCAATTGTGAGACGACTCACATTCCATAGGAAATACCATCTCCCTGAGGATCGACCCCTACTTCCCTAATTACATTAATTTGTTATTAGCCTAGTCTGGGTAAATTATCTTTGCATCGGGCTTGCGACAGGCCCGATCAAATTTTGGCGCCGTTGCCGGGGAGCACGGTTTAATTTTCTTTTTCTTGTGATTTTTATCACAATTAGTTTTATCTAGTCTTTAGGAACTCAATTTCCTTTAGACCTCTCTTGATTTTTCATCTTAGCTTTTCAATCTTATGCCCAGATCTTCTAGACTAGGGACCCCTATTCCTTTAGACCCCGAACTAGAAAGAACTCTGCGTAGGAAATTAAAGCTATTCAACGAAATTTCAAAAGCTTCTGATATTTCAAGTTTAGATCGTATTCGTGAGAAATACTCGGATATCTTACCTAATCTTGAAGGAGAAGAAGATCCATTTTCATCTCCATTTCCAAAAACCAATCAACTTTCAACCAACATTCCATCTTCATCTTCACAAACAAAAATGGTTCGACTTTCCGACCATTCCAAACCCACCGCAGATACACTTCCAAAGGGTATCGCTACACCTCAAATTACAACCCAAAACTTCGAAATCAAACCTGCCTTCATCAATCTAATAGAAAGAAATCAATTTGGTGGCAATGCCACAGAGGATCCCAACCTTCATATCCAAAACTTATGTGACTATTGCTCCACAATTAGACAAACTGGAGTATCCCAAGAACAGATTAGGGAAATGCTTTTTCCCTTCTCTTTAAGAGGAAAGGCAAAACTCTGGATCAATAGTCTTGATCGAGTCGCCTTAGGAATAGTCGACTGGGATGGTCTAGCTCTTGCTTTCTATCAAAAGTACTTCCCACCAGAACGAACCGCACTCTTACGGAGTCAAATTACTGGATTCCGTCAGAGAGGCGACGAAAGCCTTTATGAGGCATGGGAAAGGTACAAAGAATTACAAAGAGAATGCCCTCATCATGGCCTTGATTCATGGTTCCTAGCTATCACCTTCTACAACGGTTGTTGTGGCGAATCGCGTCGTATCCTCGACTCCGCTAACAATGGTCGTTTCGATCAAATCGATGTAGAAATAGCTAGTGCGACTATCGAGTCAATGGCAATCCACGATTCTCAATATAGCAACTCGCGTGCTATGCCACTCAAAGCCAAGCAGGATGATTCAAGTAAAGTAGCACTCCTGGAAGCCCAATTAGCCCTTCTGCAGCAACAAGTAGGAAGCTCTTCCCAATCCAAGGAACATATCAACGTCACTAACCACGTAGTGGTATGTGAGACATGTGGGGTTGGAGGGCATAGTTTTCAAGAATGTAGAAGTTCAATAGAGCAAGTCAATGCCTATCAAGGATATAGGCAAGGCAACGCTTTCTCAAACTTCTATAACGAAAACACAAAAAACCATCCTTTTTTGTCCTACAAAAGCACTAACATTCTAATCCCCAACAACAAATTCAACAACCATTCATACCACACCAATAAAAGCCTTACAATCCACCTGGTTTTCAAAACCAGAGACCTTCATTCCAACCTAACTTCAACCAACCATACCAAAATCAACCTCAAAACCAATCACCTCAAATTCATGGCCAACCTAATGACTCAAGCTTGAGCAAAATTGAATCCATGCTTCTGCAAGTTGTTCAAGAGCAAGATTCAATGTTTGCTCAACTTCAAAAGAGTAATCAAGCTCAAAGTGCTGCCATCAAGATGCTTGAAACTCAAATGGCCCAATTGGCTGCCTCTAATGCCCAAAGAAAACAAGGCCAACTCCCACCTCATGGTGAACAACCGAGGGACACCGCAAATGTAACACCCGGAAATGTACCCTATTTTTCTAGTAGAAATATTTTACGAAATCATTTCAGTAATTTTAAGTTTTAATTTATAATTTTAAGTTCCGAGTCGAATTTAGAATTTCCGAGTTCGTATTTGGAATTTCTGCGAGATTCCATGAAAAAGCCGTCTTAAGGCGACTTTGACTTTCTTGACTTGGAAATCGTCTTTGACTTTTTCCTTCATAACTCACACAACTCATACTCCTTAACCTAATATTCATTTCATCACAAAAATCAAACACATTTTTCTTTCTTCTTCCTTAAGCAACTTTCCCTCTTTGAGTATCGATCTTAGAATTGGCGTAGTTTCTTCGTTACTCGATAGAATTTACGTAAGTTCATCTTATTCTTCCTCCCGTACCTTCCTCTATCCGTATTGATAATAAAATTATCGTCTTTCTCGTTTTTTAAGCATTCCGTCTTTCTCAAGATGAACTTTATTCATCTTTTTACGATCTAATTGTAGGTGGCGACCTCCAAGATCCCGACAAAGACTATTTCCTTATAGAAGAGGAGCTTGACGATCATTAGAGACGCTTGAAGGTAACGGTGAAGGGTTACTCGGTATTACTTACGTGTTTTACATGTTATATGCTAGAAAATCGTATTAGAATACGATTAGGAAGTTTAGAAACCGTGCTATGATTAATGAATGATGTTATATGATGAGTATTGTTGTTATATATTGATTGTTGATGATTATTTGAAGTATATATGAGAATTGAAATGATTTGGAAATGAATTGGTTAAGTGAGCAAAGCTCACGGGTGAACTGGTGTTCCCTGCCGGTCGACCGGCCGCCGGTCAGCCAACCGGCTGGGAACACATCAGTATCACTTTGGAAAGTTGGTTTTTGCATGAAGAGGTGCTCCAGGCCGGCCCACCGGCCACCGGTCCATCCACCGGCCTGGAACACATCAGTATGGGAAGTTTTGATTTTGGTATGATGTTCTGTGCCGGTCGACCGGCCGCCGGTCGTCTGACCGGCCCAGACCTCTTTTCTCTGTTTTTGGGATTTTGCCTGTGTTCTGAGCCGGCCCACCGGCCGCCGGTCTCCAGCCCGGCCTGGAACACTGCTGTATATTTTTCTTATAATTTCTAAAACTCGTAATTTATAATAGTTCGCATGATCGGTTTATCATATAATTTTACGTAATGTCTTATAATATTCATGTTTTGGATATATGATATCTTATTCGCATGTATCACATGTTTTGTGACGGTTTTTGCTATGTCCCACTTTGAGTCGGTTTTTACATATGTTACGGTTTGAGCACGATTTTGTCTTGTGCTTTGTATTCTCATTCCCTTGGCTACCTTCCCGTTCGTAAGGCTGAAATGTCGGAACGGAAAGGTATCCTACTGCTTAAATGCATGTGTTAGTGGGCATATGACGACGTTGTTGGGAGTTGAATGCTATGCGTTGATCGACCCGGCCGTCAAATGTTGTATACTTGCGAGGTGGTGTTATTTGCATGTAGCGTACCGCTTGTTATGAGGCTTGAGCTGTTTTTCCGCCTCTGTCGTGAATTGATCTACCGAATTTGGGGTACTCGGCATATATATTGTAAGCCCGAGTCTTGGATGCGAAACGGTTATCGCATGTCGAACCGGAAAATGTGATTTCGGGATTCTGGCCAGATTTAGACTAGGACCGGGTATTTATTATCGTCGTTCTACCAGGAGGAAATTAGTCTACATATACGAAATGTGATCGTGTATGCATTCAGGGAAATGTTTATCTCGTGGATGCCTGTTAATCATACTTGCCATGTACACGATGCTAGTGCGTTTCATTTACCGTGAGAGATGTCGTCTTTATGTTGTCGTACTTGAATGAGTGATTTCATGATTTATTATTCATGATCATTGCATGACTTGGCATGGTTTGTTTGTCGAGTCTCAATCTTATCAAACTTATACCGCTAACGGTTAGATGCAAGCCCTAGTGAGCGTATTCGGTTGCCTAAGAGTGTCTTCCTCGAGTCTTTGAATAACATGATGGGTTCGGATTTGTATCTCTTATGCTCTTATCATTATTTATCGAATTGCCTATCTATTCTTATTGTAACTCACATGTATATCTATATATGCATGATTTTACTTTTGTATTTCCTTATATGTACGTTTAATGTGATATGGCTGGGAGAACCCAGAGTTACTCCCCACTGACTGTGGCGTTCATGTTTTTCATGAACGAACAGGTTGCTTGCATTGGATGGCTTTTTGCTTTGACTATTTTGGGTTCGGGTGTGAGCTAGCGGGCGTTGTCCCTGGAAGTTCACCTCTAGACGAATTTAGCTAGTTTTGCTAAACACTTGTTCTTTGTTAACATTTTGAGAGACTCCGTCTCTTTGTTATTTTCCGCACTTAGTTTGTAATATTTTGACACTCCTCGTTTTATTTAACTTGCATGTATAAAAGTTTTCAAAACTACCTATTTCCGCTATATAATTCACATGCTTGTATGTTTTATATTTCCGCATTCGCGAGGGTTGTCACAGTTGGTATCAGAGCTTTATCGCTCCCGACGCACACACGTGAACCCTAACTTAAACTACTTGACCTTAAAATAATAAATGAGAGTTGGGTAGAAGTTAAGGATTTTACTTGGTAGTCTATTTGGTTATGCTAATTGATAGGAGTAACTTAATTTGTTTTTGTTTCTTATGAAGATGGTTAGACCGCGACTAGTTGAGAACGTTATGTTGGAAGGTCTCACTCAAGTGCTGAAAAATCAGCAAGATGCGGCTTTAGCTCAAGCCAACAACCAGGTTCCCCCTCGAAGGGAAGATAACCATCAAGGTGGCTACGCATGGGTAGCTGGACAAATAGCTAGAAGTAAGATTGTACCATATGGTGGAGAGCCGGACCCTACGGAGCTATCCGATTGGTTCCGTGAGATGGAGAAGCAGTTCGATCTATACCAAGTCCGAGAAGAGGACAAGGTTAGGATCGCAAAGCACTTTCTGGTGAGGGAAGCCGACAACTGGTGGGCTATCACAAGTGCCACTGCTGTTCTTGAAGAGGACTTTAATTGGGCTTGCTTTAAAGCTCTTGTGGAGGGTAGATTTTATCCTAAAGAGCTTAAACAGCAAAGGCTTAAAGAGTTCATCGATTTTAAGCAAGGCAACCTATCCGCTCAAGAGTTTACTACGGAGTTTAATAAGCTTGCTCATTTTGCGCCGAGGATTATCCGTAATGATGAAGACCGCGCATTCTATTATCGTAACAAGTTGAGTGCCGTCCTTCAAAGCAAAGTGAGAAGGAATACCAATTCCTTTGGGGATCTTTATGATGATGCCTTATGGGCTGAAAATTCAATGAAGGCTATAAGGGATGAAGCTTTGATGAATAATCCCTCTCCTTCTTATGCTCCTAGGCCGAATGTTTATGGGAAGAGGTCGTTTATCCCGTCTTCCTCTAGTTCCTGTGCTAACAAGAGGAGGTTTAATCCTTCTTCCAATGCAAATACAAGGAATCCTGCTCCTTTCATTCCTAGAGCTACTTCAAATGTGGCTCATAAGCCTTATACTCCTCAGGCTCAAGGTCGCTTTTGCAACCGGTGTAGACTTCCATATCATCCCGGTGTGCCTTGTTCCAACCGATCTTACATTTGCTACTTTTGTCAAAAGGGTGGTCATCGTTACGAGGATTGCCCCGATCGAAATTTGCCCCCTCCTCCTCCTGCTAAACCTAAGGGTTCCATCTTTGTCATGAGCCGTGCTGAGGCCGACGCTCATCCCGAGATCATTACGGGTATGTTCTCAATTTTAGAGCAACCGTGTCTTATTCTTTTTGATACCGGTGCTTCAATGTCTTTTGTGTCATCAACCTATGCTAGTAAATTATCTATGAAGCCTACATCTTGTGAGGATACTCCCATATCCTTACCTTCCGGAGATATTATCTCTTGTTCTACTCTTTATCAAAATGTACCTATATCTATTTCGGGTTCCATCTTTCCCGCGAATCTCCTTTAGTTTCCTCTAGGAGAGTTAGATATTATATTAGGTATAGATTGGTTAGCTTTGTATCATGCTAGATTCGAGTGTCGTGACCAAAAGATTTTCTTAAAGAGTCCTTTAGGTGTTAGAATAACCTATAAGGGATCTCATCCCCGTAAAGGTGTGTCTTTAATTTCCGCTATGAGGTTGGTAAGAATGGTTAGAAAAGGTCACCAAGCATTCTTGTGTGTTGTGACTTCTTCAAATACCTCTTTGCCAAGTATTGAAGATGTGCCTATTGTTCGAGAGTTCATTGATGTATTTCCTGAAGATTTGCCCGGGATTCCTCCCGAGAGAGATGTTGAATTCTCTATTGATCTTGTTCCTGGTTCTGGTCCCATTGCCAAAGCTCCTTATCGTATGGCTCCGTCTGAATTGAAAGAATTAAGGAAGCAGTTGGATGATATGATTGAAAAGGGTTTTATTCGACCAAGTGCCTCTCCTTGGGGTGCTCCCATTCTTTTTGTGAAGAAGAAGGATGGTTCTATGATGTTGTGTATCGATTATCGTGAATTGAATCGGATTACAATCAAGAATAGGTATCCTTTACCAAGAATTGAAGATTTGTTTGATCAATTAAAGGGTGCTTCTACTTTTTCAAAGATTGATTTGAGATCCGGTTATCATCAAATTATGGTTAGAGATGTTGATATTCCAAAGACCGCGTTTAGTACGAGGTATGGCCATTATTAGTTTAAGGTAAAGCCATTTGGATTGACGAATGCTCCCGCTATCTTCATGGATCAGATGAACCGCACATTTAGTGAGTATCTTGACAAGTGTGTGGTGGTTTTCATTGATGATATTCTTATCTTCTCCAAGTCCGAAGAAGAGCATGCTATTCATTTGAGGATTATTTTGGGTGTTCTCCGTCGACAAAAGTGGTATGCTAAGTTCTCTAAGTGTGAATTTTGGTTACCTAAAGTGTCCTTTCTTGGGCATGTGATTTCTAAAGAAGGTGTAATGGTGGATCCTTCGAAGATTGAAGCCGTTGTTGATTGGAAGAGTCTGATATTAGAGAGATTCGAAATTTCCTTGGTTTAGCTGGTTATTACCGAAGATTTGTCAAGGATTTCTCCAAGCTTGCTAGACCTATGACTCAGTTGTTGAAGAAGGAAACCAAATTCCTATGGAATGAAGCTTGTGAAGCAGCGTTTCAAGAGTTAAAGAAGAGGTTAACTACCGCTCCGGTGTTGACTTTGCCTGAAGATGGAGTAGACTATGATGTCTATTGTGATGCTTCTAAAATGGGACTGGGTTGTGTTCTTATGAAAAATAGGAAGGTGGTGGCTTATGCTTCAAGGCAGTTGAGAGTTCATGAAGTGAACTATCCTACTCATGATTTGGAATTGGCCGCCGTTGTTCATGCTTTGAAGGTGTGGAGACATTATCTAATTGGAGTTCATTGTCGTATCTTCACCGATCACAAGAGTTTGAAATACATATTTACTCAAAAAGAGTTGAATATGAGGGAAAGAAGATGGTTGGAATTGGTGAACGATTATGATTTTGAGTTATTGTATCATGAAGGGAAGGCTAATGTTGTTGCCGATGCTCTTAGTAGGAAAGCTTCTCATGCTTTGAATGCTTTGCATGTTTTACCTGTTGATCTTTGTGCCGAATTTCGAAGGTTGAGTTTGGAGTTTGTAGAGCGTGGATTTGTTCATATTGGTGCTATGATTGCCGAACCTGTGTTTCTTCGTGAAATCCGCGAAAGCCAAGTTGATGATCTTACCTACAAGTCTATTCAAGCCAGAATTCTTGAAGGTAAAGGTAAAGATTTCAAGTTTGATGATGAAGGTGTTCTTCGTTTTCATGGTCGTTTATTTGTTCCTAAAGCTCTTAATTGGAGGAAGCGAGTTCTTGATGAAGCTCACCTTTCCCCTTATTCTATTCACCCCGGTGGTGATAAAATGTACAAAGACTTGAAGTTGCAATTTTGGTAGCCGAACTTGAAGGGTGATGTTGTTTCTTATGTTGGAAGATGTTTGACTTGCCAACATGTGACACCCTCAAATTTCCGGAAAGAAAAAAAATAATTTAAATAAATAAACAAAGGTGTCATAAATAAAAAGTCCATAACAAAAGGGAAATAATATGTTACATAAGAATTATACAAGACGGGAGACATATCTCCCGTATAAATACGGAAATAAAAGAGTGTATAATAATATACAATCTAAGAACTGAATATAGGTCCAAGGTAAATACTTCGCTCGCTAGCTCGTCAATGTACCCAATGTATGCATCACAAACCTGCCAACCGCATTAAATATAAACACGGAAGCCACAGTCAGTGGGGAGTAACTCGGAGTTCTCCCAGCCACGAAATGTCGAGTTTAATAAAACATGAATAACATAAAAGAGATGTATATGGAAAATACAACACTTTAACATATACGATATGCTTTTCATGTTATGAAACAATTAACTAACATATAACCTAGCATATGAAAGCTATCATGTGAATCCGATAATAAACTATAACACGAGGTAGGGAAGCTGGTATGATAGCTCAGAGGTTACCGTTAACATGGCCATGATACACTCAAACCCTAATCAACACGTAATCATGTGAATCAGTTAACAATCGGTAATCCAAACTCTATCAACCTTAGCCGGCTTGCATCTCACCTTCTAAGATTCATAGAATCATACAAAAATGAAAGACCAATACGTCTAGAAACAGGCATAAGTTCTTAGGACAGTCAATAGACGACTTCTGTAACTCGAGTCTATACCACAAGGTAGGAAAACATCCTAGCCCTAGACTGATCAGACCTAGCGACAACAGCTAACCAATTCCCTGTCTCATTACATAACCGTACATGAGAAACTCTGCTAGGCGACCCCCTAAGCAGAGATGGCTAGTACTTAAGCTGGCTCCCTTCCCCAAAGTGGAAACTCTTAGGCTGCCATGCCCCCGGCTTGGTATCAAAAGGCCCAAGCCAGTGACACAAA
>JAIUZE010064916.1:773-17900 GCA_022085475.1 Heliosperma pusillum
CGGATTCTACAACAGAAGCAGAGTACCTTGCAGCATCTGAAGCTGCAAAGGAAGCTGTGTGGATTCGGCAATTTTTGGAATGACTAACAGTAGTCCCTACTGCCAAAGATCCTATCACAATTTATTGTGATAACAGTGGGGCTATTTTTCAGGCAAAAGAGCCCAAGTCTAGTAACAAGTCTAGACATGTACTTAGGAAATATCATGTAATTAGATATTACGTGGACAGAAAGGAAATTGACATTTGTAAGGTTGGGACAGATGACAACATTGCTGATCCTTTAACCAAGCCTTTATCAAAGGCTAAGCATGATGGTCATGTCGTCACAATGGGATTGAGACGTGTGCCAGAATTCCTTTAGATTATGTAATATGTAATAATTGAATGTTGTATTAATTATTTCATATATGATAATGGCATTCATTTATCGAGTTTTATTTTAAACTTTTTTATTTAGTTTGACTTAATTTAATATTTTGGTTATCCGATAGATTGTTGGACCCTATTCAAGTGAATAGGACGAACTTAGTATTTTGTCCCTAGTCACTCAATGAGGTGACGTCTCGAAATGACTAGATTGTAAGTCGATCGATGGTTGGTTCAGCACCATGGGGTCATGGAGATGACTGGTCGTTTACATAGACAGACTGTATGACACTCTGTCGGACAGTGACATTGTAGAGACCCTTAAATCAATTATTTGATGTCTGGTCGTGGCAGGGTCTTCTATCTTATTCCTATAAGTCGATTCTTTTGACTGGCGACCGTCTATCTGAGTCGGTGCAGTTTCCGATTGGTTTTGGTTGATGTTCTAGGTCGTGCCGTAAAAGGAGGCCGATGGACTTCTTCTGGATCATGGTGATCTGCATCATACAGAGTAGATGGATCAACAGGAATTGTCCACCCACGTTGGGTAAAAACATCTTTAGGCCACTCGAGGAGAAGTTACTGTAAATGCGTGGCCACGCTCGGAAAGAGATCTATGGTAGATTTTCCGGTCAGACAGTTACTCTCCCTATCGAGAAAACCACTCTAGATATTGTCAATCGCAAGTGCGACCTGAAAGACACCTTGCGTTGAGTGGGAGATGTGATAAAGAGACAAGAGAATTGGTGACGCACACTTGTGTCAGACAAGTGGGAGATTGTTGGAGTAGGTGTCCTCCACAATAGTGCGCCACATAATAAATCTTATTAAGGAATATAATTGGGATATTTATTGACTATATATATGATTAGTCAGTTGATTAACGTAAATCAATAACGGTTGGCTGACTAGAGTTTGACGTTATTGTCGTTTGACGGCGGTGATCAACTGATCCCTTTCGGTCACACCTAAAGGATGAAATCCAAATAGTAACTAATTATTTGTATACGATACAGTTAATTAGTACATTACATATATTCGATATGTACGAGAGTTAATTGTTAGAAATTGAGTTAAGAACTCAAATTCGATTAAACTTATTTTTCAATTATTCGATAATTGACTAATAAATTTATATCTTATTTTAATATGATTAAATAAGATTTAACTTAGTAATTAATCGTTAAATTACTAAATTAGTTGAGGTTTTGAGATAGAGGTAATTAGTTAATTATATTTACAAGGAGTTGTAAAATAAATTAACTAAGCATTGTGGGACCCATTATATATTGATATAATGGTAAAAATATTACTTAAAATGTTAAGTACATATTATTTATTTAATTGAGTCATATAATTGTTATATGATCAAATTAACACTTAATTATACAAGATAATTAACCATATGATCAATAAGTATTTGTGAGACAAATATCAAAAATCAAAATGGATCAAACTAGGCCACAATGGCCGGTTATGTTGCTAGTTACATGGTGATGATTGTTGTTCTTGTTTACACTCTTTAGTTACTAATTGAAAGTGACATAACAAGTTGAAATAATCATCACTTATACTACAACACTCCACTCTAATGCATGTGATCAAATTAAACAAAATAAGAGTCCTTTTTGGACAATATGGTCCGGCCATATTGGCTTTAAAATGAGCAATTGTGTTCATTTTTTAACTACTTCATTTTGTGCAATTTTACACTTCTCTCTAAAATCCTTCCTCTCACTAAAAACTCTCATATACTAATATTTATTAAGTATTACTAGTGTAGTAATATAGTCTAATAGTAGTAGTATATCATCTATCTTATTATCTAGTTAATAATAAGGGTAGATTATTTGGTGTCATCTTGGTGCAACTTGAAGGAGGTCTTCTAGTTTGGAGATTTCTTGTTCATCCATATTATTAGCTCAAGAACAACAAGAAGGTGTTCTTGTTGTGCCCATATTATTTCCATATCAATGTGAGGAAATTTCGACTTTTATATAAATGTCTTTATATTTGCATGCATGTTACATAGATCATTAAATACTAAATAAACAAGTAATTTAGCAACTAATTAGAGGAGTCTAATTAAGGTCTATGGACTTTCAGATCGATGGCCAGTTAAGCGCCATGGGGTCATAGAGATGACTGGTCGTTTACATAGGCAGATTGTATAACATTCTGTTGGACAGTGGCCTTTATAGGATCCCTTATCAAAATTATTGAAGCCTGGTCGTTCTAGGGATTTCTATATTATTCCTATGAGTCGGTTCTTTAGACTAGCGACCATTTACCTGAATTGGTGTAGTTTCCGATTGACCTTGGTTTTTGTCCTAGGTCGTGCCGTGATAAGAGGCCGATGGGCATCTTCTGGGTCATGGTGATTTGCATTATATAGTGTAAGTTGGGTCAACAAGAATTGTCCACGCACGTTGGGTATTAACATCTTCAGGCCACTCGAGGAGTAGTGACTGGAAATGCGTGGCCACGCTCGGAAGAGATCTCTGGTAGATTTTTCGGTCAGACAGTTACTCTCCCAGATCGAGAAACCACTCTATTTATATTTTTCAATCGCAAGTGCGACCTGAAAGACACCTTGCGATGAGTGGGAGGATGTGACATAAAGAGACAAGAGAATCGGTAGCACACAACTTGTCGAGACAAGTGGGAGATATTGTTGGAAAAGGAGTTCTCCGCAATAGTATGGCTACATGCACAACTTGTATCGGACAAGTGGGAGATTGTTGGAGTAAGTGTCCTCCACAATAGTGCATTTATATAATAAATCTCATTTTGGAATATCCGTGGGATGACTAGTATATTGATACTCTACGACAGTTGATTAACGTAAATCAATAACGATCAGCTGACTAGAATTAGACATTATTGTCGTATTACGGCGGTGATCAACTAACCCCTTTCGGTCACACCTAAAGGATGAGACCCAAACAGTAAACTAATTATTTGTATACAATACAGTTTAAATAGTCTTTTACATATATATTTGATATATGTTTGGTTACGAGAGTTATTTATTATAAATTGAGTTAGGAACTCATACAGGTTAAGTTTATTAGTCAATTATACGATAACTGACTGAATAAATGTTACGTCTTATTTTAATATAATTAAATAAATTTAATTTAGTAATTCATTGTTAATTCACTAAATTAGTTGAGGTTGTGCATATATTTTGAGGTAGTGGCGGTAATTAGTTAATTATATTTACAAGGAGTTGTAAAATAAATTAACTAGTCATTGTGGGACCCATTATATATTGATATAATGGTAATATATTACTTAAAAGTTAAGTATATAAATTATTTATTAATTTGAATCATTTAATTGTTATAAGATCAAATTAACACTTAATTATACTAGATAATTAAGCATATGATTATAAGTATTTGTGGGACAAATATCAAAAAATTAAAATGGACCATTTAGCCATGTAGAAGCCGGATTCCATGTGAGTGGAAGGAATGGTTTTTGTTCATTTCTTTTCTTACACTACAACATGTGATTATGACATGTATAACACATGAACATGATCATATACTATCCTACACTGTACCATTTTGCATGGGATTAAAATAAGCAAAATAAAGGCTCAAATTTAAGCACCATGACCGGCCAATATGGCCTATATAAGGACATATTGGTAGTTCATTTCATTTGCTCAGTTTCTACTTGTTTTGCTATTTTCTTTAACTTTTCTCTAAAACTCTCAAATCAACTAATATTCTTATATTACTAGAGTAGTAATAAATCTAATATTAGTCACTTCTTATCACTATATTTTTCTAGTCTAAAATTATAGTGATTGTTTGGGTTAGTCTTGGGTGCATGTTGGAAGGAGAGTTTCTACCTTGAAAGTTCATTCTAAGGAGATCATCCTCTTTATTTTAGCTCAAGATCAATAAGAAAAGGAGTTTCTTATTGTGCCCATAAATACCGAAATTTCTCAATGTAAGAAAATTTCATCTTATGTTTATTTATGCCTTTATATTTGTATGCATGTTACATAGATCATTAAATACTAAATTAACAAGTTAATTAGTAACTAATTAGAGAAGTCTAATTAGGGTTTATGGACTTTCAGTTACGTTATCATCCGCGGACAAGTGGTCAGATGGAGGTTTCTAATAGGGAGATTAAGTCAATTCTTGAGAAAGTAGTGAGTAAATGCAGAAAGGATTGGAGTCGTAAGCTAGATGACACTTTATGGGCTTACCGAACTGCTTTTAAGACTCCAATAGGTGCTTCTCCATACCGGTTAGTCTATGGCAAGACATGCCATTTAGCTTTAGAACTTGAGTATAGAGCTATGTGGGCCATTAAAGAGCTTAATATGGATCCCTCACTGGCGGGTGAGAAACGACTTACGCAATTGAACGAGCTTGATGAGTTTCGATTGCATGCCTATGACAATTGAACGGGCCTGTCGCAAGCCCGTGCAAAGATAATTACCCAGACTAGGCTAACAACAAATTAATGTAGTTAGGTAAGCAGGAGTCGATCCTCAAGGAGATGGTGTTTCCTATGGATTGTGAGATACTTGCAATTGGATTTTGTCTAAACGAGTATCTGGGTTTTGGGGTTTTGGATTCTAAATTAATGAAAAGCATAAACAAAATAAAAACAAGATAAAAACAGATCAAAATGAAAACAATGAAATAAATTACGAATTAACAATGATATAAAAGATCTAGGGAAATAGGTTCACACATGTAGGTTAACATATTGATGTAATTGGATTTAGAACATGCAAATAATTCATTGTGAGATCGTAAGAATGTTGTGTTCATTACAATCATAGTCCAGATGGTCTAGCAGGCTTTTAGGCGATTTACTAGGTCTGATCTACCATGTCATGCTTTGTCTATTCAATTCACGTATTTCTACCTTGGAAAAGAATTCCATTTTAGCCAATGATTTTGGCCAGAAATCGTTAACTATCGTTACAATCCAAACATGCATAGACACAACGTTTTAAAGGCACAATTTCTTTATCCAATTTTCATCTTTTAATTAACCTAACATGGCTACCCTACACCCTAGAAAGGTGAATACTCACTCATAATAGTATTTAGATCTAGATTGATTTTAACAATTAAAACTAGGCTAGACATGTTTATTGATTTTTGATATTATAAGATGATAATAACAATTCTAAATCAACGATCTAATGAAATAAAATGATTACAATGGTATTTAAATTGAATCTAAGACAACATGTAAAGAAAACAATGATCAAATAAAAAAACATAAAGAACTTAAACAAAAGATAAAACAGAAATACCTACATGACGATCAAATAGCGATAATGATGAAATATAAATATCCAAATAGAAATTTTCTTGCACATCTTTGACGATCCATGTATTACAATACTTGAATAATATAAAAGAACTAAGAACCAGAAGTTTTTATTATTTCTAAACTAGAAAAATAGGCATAAGAGAAGATGGAGATCTAAACATAAAAGGAGAAATGTAAAAGACGAATTTTAAGGGAAAATGGAGGCTAGGGTTTCTAAGACTAATCTAAGGTTATGTAAAGAGAGAAGTGTGTAGAGGTGTGTGCTGAAACACTAATTATATAGGCTAGGTTTCGTGGGGAAGGGGTCATGCATTCGTCACATAGGACAAAAAGGAGGAAGTCGAAGCATTTGCTCGGATCAGGAGACATACCCGATCGGGTTTACCACTTACCCGATCGGGTATGTGGTGTTCTTCACTCTTTGACTTTCGTTTCACCTCCCTTGGCATTTGACTTGACTTTCATTATCCCCATTGACCTTTTGAGTGTAACACCCGGAAATGTACCCTATTTTTCTAGTATAAATATTTTACGAAATCTTTTCAGCAAATTTAAGTTTTAATTTAGAATTTAAAGTTTCGAGTCGAATTTAGAATTTCCGAGTTCGTATTTGGAATTTCCGCGAGATTCATGAGATCCCGTCTTAAGGCGAGTTATGACATTTCTCTTGACTTTTAAGTCGTCTTTAGCTTTTCTTGACTTTTAAGTCGTCTTTGACTTTTCTTGACTTTTGGAGCCGTCTTTACTTCGTTGACTTTTCTTTCGCACTCACACCCTTTTACTTATACTCTCCTCAACCCTACACCGTAATTCATTTCCTCACAATTCATTTTCTTGTCTTCTTTGCTTCGTTCCTAAGGAAAACCAAAGCAACAGTGCCCTCCATTTTTTGATTCCGTCTTATATTGTCGCTACGTTCTTCGTTACTTACTACTCCGCATCAATTTCCGTAGTTCGTCTTATTCTTATTTCTTCCCCTCTTATCTTCCGCTATCCGTAATGTGTTCATCAACTTAACCGTCGTTCTCCGTTTTTTTTTTTTTTAAATTATCCGTCTTTCTCAAGGTGAATGATATTCATCTTTTATTATCTAATTGTCTGTAGGTGGAGACTAGGAAGGTTTAGAATCGATTAAAGACGCGTAAAGGTAACGGTGAAGGGTTACTCGATATCATTTACGTGTTTTATGTGATTTCTAGGATAGAAACCGTATGTAGATTATGGTTAGTAAGCGTATGACTTGTATTGTTGTTGATGGATGTTGTTAGTTGTTAATTGATATGAGAATTGATGATTTGTAATGATAAATGAGGTTTTTGTTGTTGATAACATGTTGATTTTTGTTCGTCCTTGAATCCCGTGAAGGACGCAGGCTGCGTTGGGGGACGCAGGCTGCGTCGTAGAGCCGCATGCCGCGTCACCCGCGCACATAATTTTTCCTGCACTCTGACCCCTTTTCGTAAAATGATCATATCTCCTTGCGTTAACTTTGCTTGTTTTGGGCGTGTTAACATTCTCTCGTTGAACCGTTACGAGTTAAGATATCAAACCTCGACTTCAGAATTTCGGCATTCCCCTTCCATATCTAGAACTCTAGTATGACCGTTTGAAGTGGACCTTGTTTTCGTTGGTTTCCAAACAACTTGTTTGTTGGAGAGGTGATCTATTGTTTTATTCATTATGCTTCATAACTTGTTCTAAATAATTCTATTAATCATGTATTGCTCATTTTATCATATTTAAAACTATATGATTCCCCTAATTCTCATGTTTTGTGACGGTTTTTGGTATTTTCCCCTTGTGAGGCGTTTTTTACAAATGATAAGGTTTGATGCACTATTTTGTCTTGTGCTGTGTACTCTCATTCCCTTGGCTACCTTCCACCTTCTCCCGTTCGTAGGCGGCTGGAATGTCGGAACGGGGAGGTATCCTTACTGCTTAATTGCATGTGTAGTGGGCATACGACGACGTTGTTGGGAGGCGAACGCTTTGCGTTGATCGACCTGGCCGTCAAATGTTGTGTACTTGCGAGGTGGTGTTATTTACATGTAGCGTACCGCTTGTTATGTGGCTTGAGCTCTTTTCCGCCTCTTTCGTGAATTTTCGACCGAATTTGGGGTACTCGGCGTCTATGATTGACCGAGTCTTGGATGCGAAACGTTTATCACATGTCGAATCAGAACATGATTTATTCCGAGAGTCTGGCCAGGTTTAGACTAGGACCGGGTATTTATATCGTCGTGCTACCGGAGGAAATTAGTCTACATATACGAAATGTGATCGTGTATGCGTACAGGGAAATGTTTATCTCGTGGATGCCTGTTAATCATACTTGCCATGTACACGATGCTAGTGCGTTTCATTTACCGTGAGAGATGTCGTCTTTATGTTGTTATACTTGAATGCGTGATTTCATGATTGTTTATTCATGATCATTGTATGACTTGGCATGGTTGTTTGTCGAGTCTCAATCTTATCAAACTTATACCGCTAACGGTGAGATGCAAGCCCTAGTGAGCGTATTCGGTTGCCTAAAAGTGTCTTCCCCGAGTCTTTGAATATCATGATGGTTTCGGATTTGATTCCATATAATCTTATCATTATTTATCGAATTGCCTATCTATCCTTATCGTATCTCACATGGATATCTATATGTATGCATGCTCTACTTTTGTATTTCCTTCTATGTACGTTTAATGTGATATGGCTGGGAGAACCCGGAGTTACTCCCCACTGATTGTGGCGTTCATGTTTTTCATGAATAAACAGGTTGCTTGCATGGATGGCTTTTTGCTTATGCTATTTTGGGTTCGGGTGTGAGCTAGCGGGCGTTGTCCCTGGATGAAACACCTCTAGACGTTGTTTAGCTAGTTGCTAATTACTTTGCCTTTTGTTAACACTTTGAGAGACTACGTCTCTTGTGGTATTTTTATTTAATTTGTAATATTTTGACACTCCTCGTATTTTTCTATCTTGCATGTATAAAGGTTTTTAAAATACCGTATTTTCCGCTATATAATTCACATGCTTGTATGTTTTATATTTCCGCATTCGCGAGGGTTGTCACATTGAGTCGGGTTTGATGATAGGGTTTGAGGTAAAATGTTGATTTCTTCGCCTAATTGATCGATCTTTTGACAAGCGCGAAATCGTCTTTACTTCTTCTTCCTTTTTGATTAGTGAACCTTCTTGGAGTGCCTTTGACTTGGTCAAGCTTGCTTCACAAATCGTCGGGTTCTAGGAAAATGCTCGGAAATATAGAAAAAGGGCGTAGAAACGCCACTTTTCCTACAAAACAGGTTTAAACATGGAATTCGCCTAGAAGACGACATTAGCTCATAAAATGGCTTAACAAAGCACAAATGACATACAAAACCGAGCTAAATTGGGGATTAACATCATACAAATATTCACTTATCAAACTCCCCCAAGCTAAACCATTGCTTGTCCTCAAGCAAGCACAACAAACATAAATAGGACAAGGGTTGCGAGCATTGTTTACTACACCATCAAGAAACAAATCTCAACATAAAGCTTTTGGAAACATAATGAATCATAACCCAAAAACAACGTGGGCAAGAATGATACATAAACATGGGTGAGATTTACATAACGGCGTAGCTTAAAGAATTTCACTATAGATTTTTCGGCTCTTGCATGATCTTTTGACAGGTGGACTCTCACGGCACACTCGAACACTCATTGTATGTAAAAGGTGATTTCTTTATATGTAAATGTTTTTGAGACACTCGCCTATCTACGACTCATGAAAATGTGTCCGCAGTCTAATATGGTAAACAATTCAAATTACAAGTCAAAGATCACAATGCACACAGAAAAGAAGCCGGAAGAATAAGAAGAAGGCTTTGGGACATGGGTGAAAGGTGGACAAATAGTTATGGTTACGTGAAGTTTAAAACGGGCTAGCAACTAACCAATGATAAATGGATACTCAATCCAAACTTTCGATCAATTTCCCAGAAGACGGATAACGAAGCCAAAAGCAACAAATTGGCTTATTACACACGAAACACAAGGGTAAACTCCTTCTGAATATTGACTTGACATTTCTTAGGAGATACTCACAACTTCTTCTTTTATTTCTTCCTTTTTATTTCTTTTTTTTTTGTTTCTCTTTTTCTCTTTTCTTTTTTTTTCTCTTTTCTTTTTTTCTTTTGAACATAACATCACTTCTTGAACATTTTCGTTCTCCCAAATTCACTTTGACATCAAGGAACAAAATATTCTCAAAAGAGCACCCATACACACGAAACACAAGGGTAAACTCCTTCTGAATATTGACTTGACATTTCTTAGGAGATACTCACAACTTCTTCTTTTATTTCTTCCTTTTTATTTCTTTTTTTTTTGTTTCTCTTTTTCTCTTTTCTTTTTTTTCTCTTTTCTTTTTTTCTTTTGAACATAACATCACTTCTTGAACATTTTCGTTCTCCCAAATTCACTTTGACATCAGTGAATCATGAATGCAATGCTTATAGGAAATGAAATGAGAACCATACTTATGCGTTTTAACATGACACATATCACAAGGAGAACTACACACACCTAAATGAGACTGGGTATGGATGTACCAGTCTAAGGAGGTTCTACCTTACAATATATGTAACTTGCCAAATGTCAAGATCAAGCGTACTCATCTCTAGATTCATTCCATGCCTATTGTGTACAAGACTTCCCCATGTATGCAAAATTCAATAAATATTGAATCATTATCTTTTGAAAGCTCTAAGTTTGGCAAATGTAACATGAAAGCATAGTAAACAAGCAAGCAAAAGCATGAAAAGCCTTCAATGATGTTCAAAAAAAAAAAATTTTAAAATTTTTCTCTTATTCAAATATTTGAAAAAATGATCAACTAAAATGCAAAATGGGAAAATGCAATCCCTCCCCCAAGCTAAACATCACATTGTCCTCAATGTGAGCACAAAGACAAAATATGTAATGAGATGCTTAATTGGGAAAAGGGGGAAAAAGGAAAAATGAAAGAAGAGTGAAGCTTACTAGTCATCGCGGACTCCCCCAAGCTAGTCTTTTGGACTTGACAAGGAAGGTCTTTATAGATTTTCTTCAAAAACTCTTTCATCTGCAAAATAAATCCTAACAACGAAAAAGGGAATACAAAAATAAAAATGCAAAAAGAAAAGGAACACGGGTTGCCTCCCGAGAAGCGCAATTTAAAAGTCTTGCTAAACTTTATTTCTTCCTCTGATCATCCTTTATCTCTAAGCTCACTATCATCCGAGCTCATCATCATAGCATTCCTTACATTCTCCATCCATACCAAGCTTTTCCGAGAATAGCCCCTTCTAGCACTTTTAGCAGTAGTGCTTTTAGTATGCTCACCTGCAAGAGAATCAACACTAACATGTGCCTCCAACGGATGCGTCAATAAGGTTCGAGGCATAGAAGAAACAACAGAAGAGTCATCAACATCAAGCACATAACAAGGCTCTTCTAACACGGGACTCCTAACGGTGGAATTTTTTCTAAATGTCACCTTGTCATCTCCTATCTTTAATGTCAACTTCCCATTCTTGACATCAAAAACTGCACCAGCGGTGTGCAAAAAGGGTCTTCCCAAAATGATTGGGATTTTAGAGTCCTCGGCCATGTCAAGTACTAGAAAGTTAATGGGAATGAAAAACTTACCAACTTTGACGGGCACATCTTCTAATACACCCATAGGTTGTTTTAGAGAACGGTTTGCCATTTGCAAAGTAATATTAGTGCATTTCAAAGCACCCATGTTAAGTTTTTCAAAAATAGAAAAGGGCATGACACTTACACTAGCTCCTAGGTCGCAAAGGACCTTATCAATGGTATACGTGCCTATAGTGCAAGGGATGGAGTAACTACCAGGGTCCTTAAGTTTTGGTGGAGACTTATTTTGAAAGAGTGCACTACACTCTTCAGTGAAAGCTACGGTCTTAATCTCATTGAAGGATCTCTTCTTTTTGAGGACTTCCTTCATAAACTTGGAATAAGAAGGAACTTGGGAAAGCAATTCAATGAAAGGGATTGTTACCTTTAAATTCTTGACGACGTCAAGGAACTTACCATACTTTGCCTCCTCCTTGTGCTTGGCTAATCTTTGGGGAAATGGGACTTTGATCTCAATAGGAATCTCGGGCTCTTTCCTCTTTGACATAGGCACCTCAGCTTCAACATCAACAACCACTGGCTCATCATTAGCCTTCTTCTTGACACCTCCTCCAAGATTAGCCCCTTTTGCTACCACCTCCTCATCCATAGCAGTGGAAGGCCAATCATAATGCTTACCACTTCTTGAGGAAATGGCATTTACAGTTTCGTGAGGTTGGAAACATTGTGAAAGTAGCTGCCCTTGCTTTTGGTGGGTATTAGAAGAGGCATATTGGGAAATTTTAGCTTCCAACAATTTGATGGCGGCATCCTTAGCTTGATCGCTCTCTTGGAATTGAGCTATTACGGTCTCTTGCCTTTGAGCCAATTGCAGCATCATGGATTCAAGTTTACTTACACCATTGTCACTTTGTTGAAATGTAGAGGATTGAAATTGTTCTAGCTTTTGTGTGAGAAGGGCTACTTGAGCTTGTAAAAGTGCCAAACTGGGGTCCTCTTGCTTAGATTTCAATGGTATGGAGCGGGAATTTCCATATTGAGAATCGTGAATTGCCATGGATTCAATGGTAGTGTGAGCAATTTCAACATTAATTTGATCAAATCTTTCATTGTTAGCAGAATCCAGGATACGACGGGACTCTATATAACACCCATTATAGAATGTGATGGCAAGGAACCATGGATCTAACCCATGATGAGGACACTCCCTTTGCAAGTCCTTGTACCTCTTCCAAGCTTCATATAGGCTCTCATCACCCCCTTGTCGGAAACCAGTGATTTGACTTCTCAACAAAGCGGTCTTTTCTGGAGGAAAGTACTTTTGGTAGAAGACAAGAGCTAAACTATCCCAATCGGTGATCCCTAATGTAACCTTATCAAGGCTATGTATCCACAACTTTGCCTTACCCCTCAAAGAGAATGAGAAGAGCATCTCTCTAATCTTCCCTTGGGTGACTCCAGTTTGTCTAATAGTGGAGCAATAGTCACAGAAGTTTTGGATGTGAAGGTTGGGATCTTCTGTGGCATTGCCACTAAATTGGCTTCTTTCTATAAGGTTAATGAAGGCAGGTTTTATTTCGAAGTTTCTGGCTGTGATTTGGGGTGTAGCAATACCCCTTGGAAGTGTTTCTGCGGTGGGTTTGGAATGGTCTGAAAGTCGAACCATTTCCTAATGTGAAGGTGAAGATAGACTGCTAATTGAAGATTGGGTGGTTTTTGTGAATGGAGATGAGAATGGATCTTCTTCTCCTTCAAGGTTAGATAGGGTATCCGAGTAATTTTCACAAATACGGTATAAACTTGAAGTATCTGAAGGTTTTGAGATTTCGTTAAATAGTTATTGTCTCCTACGCAGAGTTCTTTCTAGGTAGGGATCTAATGAGATAGGGGTTCCTAGTCTAGAAGATCTGGGCATAAGATGGAAAAACTAAGACGAGAAATCAAGAGAGATCTAAAGGAATTTGGATTCCTAAAGACTAGACAAAACTAATTGCAAGAAAAATCACAAAAAGAGCAAAACTAAACCGTGCTCCCCGGCAACGGCGCCAAAATTTGATCGGGCCTGTCGCAAGCTCGTGCAAAGATAATTACCCAGACTAGGCTAACAAATAATTAATGTAGTTAGGTAAGCAGGGGTCGATCCTCAGGGAGATGGTGTTTCCTATAGATTGTGAGATACTTGCAATTGGATTTTTTCTAAACGAGTATCTGGGTTTTGGGGTTTCGGGGTTTTGGATTCTAAATTAATGAAAAGGATAAACAAAATAAAATCAAGATAAAAACATATCAAAATGAAAACAATGAAATAAATTACGAATTAACAATGATATAAAAGATCTAGGGAAATAGGTTCACACATGTAGGTTAACATATTGATGAAATTGGATTTACAACATGCAAATAATTCATTGTGAGATCGTAAGAATGTTGTGTTCATTACAATCATAGTCCAGATGGTCTAGCGGGCTTTTAGGCGATTTACTAGGTCTTATCTACCATGTCATGCTTTGTCTATTCAATTCACGTATTTCTACCTTGGAAAAGAATTCCATTTTAGCCAATGATTTTGGCCAGAAATCGTTAACTATCGTTACAATCCAAACATGCATAGACACAACGTTTTAAAGGCACAATTTTTTATCCAATTTTCATCTTTTAATTAACCTAACATGGCTACCCTACACCCTAGAAAGGTGACTACTCACTCATAATAGTGTTTAGATCTAGATTGATTTTAACAATTAAAACTAGGCTAGACATGTTTATTGATTTTTGATATTATAAGATGATAATAATAATTCTATATCAACGATCTAATGAAATAAAATGATTACAACGGTATTTAAATTGAATCTAAGACAACATGTAAACAAAACAATGATCAAATAAAAAAACATAAAGAACTTAAACAAAAGATAAAACAGAAATACCTACATGACGATCAAATAGCGATAATGATGAAATATAAATATCTAAATAGAAATTTCCTAGCATATCTTTGACGATCCATGTATTACAATACTTGAATAATATAAAAGAACTAAGAACCAGAAGTTTTTTATTATTTCTAAACTAGAAAAATAGGCATAAGAGAAGATGGAGATCTAAACATAAAAGGAGAAATGTAAAAGACAATTTTTAAGGGAAAATGGAGGCTAGGGTTTCTAAGACTAATCTAGGGTTATGTAAAGAGAGAAGTGTGTAGAGGTGTGTGCTGAAACACTCCTTATATAGGCTAGGTTTCGTGGGGAAGGGGTCATGTATTCATCACATAGAACAAAAAGGAGGAAGTCGAAGCATTTGCTCGGATCAGGAGACATACCCGATCGGGTTTACCTCTTACCCGATCGGTTATGTGGTGTTTTTCACTCTTTGACTTTTGTAACACCCGGAAATGTACCCTATTTTTCTAGTAGAAATATTTTACGAAATCTTTTCAGCGAATTTAAGTTTTAAATTAGCTTTTTATGTTTCGAGTCGAATTTAGAATTTCCGAGTTCGTATTTGGAATTTCTGTGAGATTCCATGAAAATCCCGTTTTAAGGCGAGTTTGACTTTTCTTGACTTTTGAGTCGAGTGTGACTTTTCTTGACTTTTGAGTCGAGTTTGACTTTTCTTGAATTTTAAGTCGTCTTTGACTTTTCTTGAATTTTAAGTCGTCTTTGACTTTTCTTGAATTTTAAGTCGTCTTTGAATTTTCTTGACTTTCGAGCCGTCTTTGACTTTCGTTGACTTTCGCCTATATATACTCCCTCATACTCACCTTAACCTAATTCACTCCCTCACAACTCAATCTTCTTTCTTCCTCACTAAGAAACCATAAAACCTTGCCTCCATTTTCAATCCGTCTTTGAATCGCCGTATCTTCTTTGTTTCTTGTTGGAATTCTCGTAAGTTCGTCTTATTCTTCTCCCCTTACCTTCCTCTATCCGTATTGATATTAAAATCATCGTCTTTCTCGCTTTTTAAATTATCCGTCTTTCTCAAGGTGAATGATATTCTTCTTTTATTATCTAATATTATGTAGGTGGAGATTAGGAAAGCTTAGTAACCGTTTAAAGACGCGAAAAGGTAACGGTGAAGGGTTACTCGATATCATTTACGTGTTTTACATGCTTTATTGTAACAACCCGAAAAGTACCCAATTTTTCTAGTAAAAATATTTACTAACACTTTTCAGTAGACTTAAGGTTTTTAAAATAGAAATTTTTGTTCCGAGTCGTATTTTGAAATTCCGCGTTCGTATTTGGAATTTCTGAGAGATTTCATGAAAAGACCGTTTTTAGTCATTTCTTTGACTTTTCTTGACTTTTAAGTCGTCTTTGACTTTTTCTTCTGACTTTTTAAAAGTCGTCATTGACTTTTCTTGACTTTTAAGTCGTCATTTACTTTTCATGACTTTTAAGTCATCATTGACTTTTCTTGACTTTTTAGTCAACTTTGACTTTCGTTGACTTTTCCCGACTCGCCTCGTAATTTTAAAGACCGAAATTATATTTGAAAAATAATAAATTTAATTTATTTTTATTAAGATTTACGGAATTTATCGTAATTTAATATAATTATTTTGAATTTATTCTGAATTTAAAGAATAACTTTTACGGTTTTAACCGAACGTCATTTAACTATTCCCGGGTCAACTTAAGTCCCGAAACCCGACTTTGACATGAGTCACACGCGCCATGTCACTTTTTTTCCACTCATATTAGATCTTTTAATTAATATGATTAAACTAATAAAAATATCTAAGATATTTGTAACTTTATCGGTCTGTCAATTTAAACTCCGCAAATCGCTTAAAAACAGACCCGATTTCTCACCATTTCACACGTCTCCTTTGTCCTCTCTTTCACCTTGATATTTTCCTTTCTTTTCATTATAATACCATAATATCTTGATATTTAGTTCAATTAACTTAATCGCTAATTATATTTAATCGATTACCGTAATATAATTATTAAACGCGAGTCAATTCCGTAACAACAATTTAAAAATCCGACTTCCTAATTCCTCTATATTTACACGGCCCTCACTCACCACATACTCACTAACAACTTTTCATTTTACAATAAATCAAATTAAGATCAAATTAATTGTTCTTCATCGTTCTTCATTTGTTCTTGAGCGTTCTTCATCCGTTCTTCGTCGTTCTTGAGCAAAACCTTCATAAAACCTTCATTTCTTAATTAAATCCGTCCTAACTTATATTTCTAGGATCTCCTCTTCGCTCCCCATCTTCATGTACGGTTGTATTTCAATTCCGACAAAATCGTTTTCAACATTTTTGTTCTAATAATGTTTCCTTGTTATTTTTTTATAGGGGAAGATTTTGAAGACGAGTTTGGAGAATCGTATATTTTGGGTGAAGATTAGTAGGAGGGTTTCTTGGTTTATACTTCTTATTTTGATGCTAATTGGTTTTTCTAGCTAAGGTAACGATTCCGAGTTACTCGACGGATATATGTTACATAGCTTTTATTAGCTTTTGTTTTCTTTAGTTTTGGTTCATCTTTAGTTTTTGTTCATATTATTATGATTTTATGATTTTTAGTTAGTAACATGTTAATTAGTGGTTATTATGGTGTTTTATGAATTTATTAACATGTTGGTTATTCTTGATGAATTTGGATGATTCTTCATAATCATGATTTTTGTATGATGGATGGTTGTTTTGATTGTTTAAAAATGGATGTTGTTAATTAAAAACATGTTAGAATTAATTTGGAATTTAGGGTGGTTGTTGTGGTGGTGGCCGGACTTGGTGGTGGTGGTGAACCGGACCAACCCAGCCGGTCCAGGCCGGTTCAGACCCGGTCTGG
>JAIUZE010065044.1:0-59246 GCA_022085475.1 Heliosperma pusillum
TTTCATGGAATCTCGCGGAAATTCCAAATACGAACTCGGAAATTCTAAATTCGACTCGAAACATTAAATTCCAAATTAAAACTTAAATTTGCTGAAAAGATTTCGTAAAATATTTCTACTAGAAAAATAGGGTACATTTCCGGGTGTTACAGCTGGAATGTCGGAACGGGGATGTATCCTACTGCTTAATTGCATGTGTTAGTGGGCATACGACGACGTTGTTGGGAGGCGAACGCTATGCGTTGATCGACCCGGCCGTCAAATGTTGTGTACTTGCGAGGTGGTGTTATTTGCATGTAGCGTACCGCTTGTTATGAGGCTTGTGCTCTTTTCCGCCTCTTTCGTGAATTGTTCTACCGAATTTGGGGTACTCGGCGTCTATGATTGACCGAGTCTTGGATGCGAAATGTTATCGCATGTCGAATCGGAAAATGTGATTCCGAGAATCTGGCCAGGTTTAGACTAGGACCGTATTATTATCGTCGTGCTACCAGGAGGAAATTAGTCCACATATACGAAATGTGATCGTGTATGCGTTCAGGGAAATGTGATCTCGTGGATGCCTTTTAATCATACTTGCCATGTACACGGTGCTAGTGCGTTTCATTTACCGTGAGAGATGTCGTCTTTGTATCATTGTCTTTGAATGCGTGATTTCATGATTTATTATTCATGGTCATTGCATGACTTGGCATCGTCAATGTATTGGTATGTTTGAATGGATGATAATATGATGGATTTATTGTGATCATCGCATGACTTGGCATGGTTTGTTTGTCGAGTCTCAATCTTATCAAACTTATACCGCTAACGGTGAGATGTAAGCCCTAGTGAGCGTATTCGGTTGCCTAAGAGTGTCTTCCCCGAGTCTTTGTATAACATGATGGATTCGGACTTGTACCTCTTATGCTCTTATCATTATATATTCAATAGCCTATTTATCCTTATCGTATTTCACATGTATATTTATATATGCATGTCTCTACTTTTGTATTTCCTTCTATGTACGTTTAATGTGATATGGCTGGGAGAACCCGGAGTTACTCCCCACTGACTGTGGCGTTCATGTTTTTCATGGATGAACAAGTTGCTTGATTTGGATGGCTTTTTGCTATGATATTTTGGGTTCGGGTGTGAGCTAGCGGGCGTTGTCCCAGGATGAAACACCTCTAGATGTTATTTAGCTTGTTTGCTACTCACTTTTACTTTGATAACATTTGGAGAGACTACGTCTCTTGTTGTAGTATATTTCGTACTTTGGTTTGTAATATTTGACACTTCTCGTATTTATCTTGCATGTATAAAGGTTTTTAAAATACCGTATTTCCGCTAATTAAATCACATGCTTGTATGTTTTATTTCCGCATTCGCGAGGGTTGTCATAGTTGGTATCAGAGCTTTATCGCTCCCGACGCACACACGTGTACCCTAAACTTAAATTACTTGACCTTGAAATAATAAATGAGAGATGGGTAGATTTAAGGACCTAAGGTGGTAGTCTTTGGTGTACTTGATGTTTGGTAGGTTCTAACTTGTTTGTTGATTTTGTTGAGTGATGTTATGTTTGTTTGTATCTACCGTCTTAAGGTGGATCATGTGTTACCTAGAAGAAGTATCCTCTACCGAAGATTGAAGATTGACAAGCCTAATTGAAGTATATTTCTTCCTCATCGATGTTTTCTCTCGTCCTTAATGTATGATGCTCTCTTCTTTCTATCTAAGTGCTTCTTCATCATCTAACTTCTTTTCCCCTTGTAAATTACTCTTGTTACTTTCCTCCTCCTTATCAATTTGCACCCTCAACTTCCTTATGTGACTTTTTGTGGAAACCATACCCTTTTGTTTGTGGCATATTGTACTTGTTCGGAAGAATTTTAGACTTGGTGGAATGTTAGTGTTGATTAGAATGAATTTGGGATTCGAGAAAAATTGTGTAGATTAAAGTTCTCCTCTAGTGATGAGAGTTGGTATTCTTGAGGAAAGTGTGGTAAGGTATGTTTGATGATTTTAATGTATAAATGCTTGCCATGACTTGTGTGTAAATAGTTCATGATATTCGATGGTGTAAGGTTGAATGAGTTGGCTATGACTTCTTAACTCATTAGTAATTTAGTCTTTTGGACTTAGAAGTTTAGTATGGTTTTGAAGACCATGCTTATGATAGGTCGAATGGTGTAAATAAGAAGTTTGAATGATATCTTGAGGTGCGAAATACTTTTGAGGTTAAGCGACTTCTTGTGCATGACTTCCTATGGTGTGTTTGTGAGTGTAGGCTTGGTGGAAAGCATTTGGCTATAGTTCTTGGATTTAAAGATATGATCTTATCTTATGGTATCGGAGACTCGTTTGAAGTAGTAAGGTTTCGTTGTAAGTTGAACCATATTACTTGAGGATTATAGATATGAGCGAGGTTCGATGATGTAATCTATGATGGAAATACTTTGGGATGTTAATGATGATGTTTGACTTGAGGTTGTACTTTGTTAAAAATGAACTCGTGGGCTATATGATGTTGATAATGACGTTTTGTTCGGTTTCTACCTGTGGCCGTAGAGTTGAAAGAGATTCGTATGAAAATTCCTTATTGGTTCTTCGGTTTTGAAAACCTTGGGAATGTTGTCCAAATTATGGAGTTGAGAGAATATTACTATGCTTAAGTTGCAATTCCGAAATTGGGATACCGTGTTATATGAAAGGGCGGATGAATTGGGTTGTAATCGATTTGTTAAATCTAGGTGTACCTTACTTTGATGATTGTGGTACGATGGTCCCTTGTAAGAGACCTTTGTTTGGGATGAGTTGCTTTACTATCACCCTAAGTCTGAAAGGAGAAATTTTGTGGATTAAACCATAAAACGTACTTGTGCCATCATCCCTTTTCATTTCCATTCTTGAATGTTTTTGTCAAGATTGATCTTTAAGAAATCGCATGCTCGTATCTTCTTTCTTACTCAGATATCTTCATGACTCTACTATCTGCTTTGTCTCTTTCTTGGCCTCGTTATTTTCAGCATTCCTCTCTTTTAATCTCGTGCCTGATTTTATTCTCGCATTCTCCTTGAGATTTCTTATCGTTTCCTATCTCGTTGCCGCTTCATCGTTTCCTTAGTGGATTGGATATTCCGTTTGTAAGGTTCAGAGAATAATTGTAATGTGTTGTGGGATTCTTTAGTTAGAATATGTGTATTTGGATTTAGCAAATTTCATGTTGTATTTGATCATGAGAAATAGGACTTAAGCTCTAGGATGAATCCTAATAGTAATAATGTATCCTCTCTTGATGGTTTTAGATTTGGGGCTTGGTATTGTAGCGTTATTTTGAGAATTGAGTGGATCATGATAATAGTTCGTTGTTGTTGGGTATTATAACGGTTGCTTGGTATGTCATTTGGAATTTGGACGTCTCTAATTGGTGGATTATAAAAAGACATTGCTTTAGGGTAATTAAGCCGGTACCCAAAGTTTGAGGAGTTTCGTCATAAATGAAAATCGATTCATTTTGAGTTCTAAATGAACTAGATGATTTGAATGGTTGTCTGATTGCCAAGTGATTGGTCATTCGTGGTTTGGAATTAGTAATTCTCTTTTATTCTTAAGGAATCATAGTTTGAAGTTTAGAAATGTTCGTTGTAAGCTTTGGATAGTGAGTGCTCGGTTGTTATGGAATATAGAGTTAGAATAGTGAACTCATTTATCTTGAGGAGTATAATCACCATAGTTTGCTAATGTGACTATTTGTATTTGAGGCTTCGAGTATAGTAATGATCGAATTAAGGATGTTATGGCGTATTAAAGAATTCTTATATCCGATAATGGATTGTGGATTTTCCTTTGTCGTGAGACTTTGGATGAGGCTAGTTGAATCTTAGATAATTATGTTTTGTTGCGTGGATTGTGTTTTGACTCTCGAGGATCATAAAGTTCATTGTAAATTTAGGATAATGAGTTTGAAGTAAATTGAATCAAGGGATTTTCATTGTAAGTCTCCTTTACCTTGTGGTTGTTAGCCATCATGTTTTCCCTAGATATAAATATTTTGTTGGTGGTTTCTAGTAAGAGTTTGATGAAACTAAGAAGATTAGAGTGCGTAATAAATCTTTCATGTGGATTGTTAGTTGTGGAGTCTACCGTGCCGAAGGACCTTAGTAGATTCTAATTGGATTCGAATAATTGGGATTTGTTACTCGAAGTTTCGTGATTATGGAATATTTTTGTACGATTTCGCATGATTGAAAATGATGAATTGCAAATTGGGTAAATTGCATTCTCTTGAGGATTTGGTTTATTAGTAGAGTTAGTGATGTCGAATTCTTGTAGATCTTCTTGCCGACTTTATCTTGATCTTCCTATCCCAAAGAGTTCGATTTGTTTCGTTTCTGCGTGTTTTGTATATATTTTGTTACCCTGAATTGTGTGTGAATTGTGCGAGTCGCTCTATGTACGTGTAATGTCTTGTTATTTGATTTTATCTTTGATAAAACTTTCAAATTTCCATATTATATTTATAATTTAACGTGTCAAAGAAGTCTAAAGATGGTTTGTGTACCCTCTTTTTGGAGAAAATAGATTTCTTTCCCTTTTATATTTGGATTTTGTGTTTGGTTGGATGTTTGGACTTGTTATTGGAGACGTCTGGTGACTAGTCCTGCACTTACTAACACTTGTTTGATTTTCGATTTTACTATTTCGACTTTGATTTGGATAAATTGAGTTCTCGTTCGCGACGGGCACTCTTGTGATTCGTAAATAAAGTTTCGCACTTATGAAAAATTTCCTTAAACCGTTTTCGAGAAGGACATCATTTCATAAATGCACTAGTAGAAAAAACCCCTATTGCGTCTATTGAAATACATCGGTTTTAAACAACACGACGCAAAAACTACTCTATTTTGGCGGGAATTCATTTTTCGCCCTATAGTAAGGCTTTTTGCGTCATTTATTTGTAAAACTTGATGTAATTAATATTATTTTTTTGCGTCGGTTCCAACAGAAAGCGACGCATTTAACAAAATACATCAGTTATTTTTTAAAACCGAAGTATATGATATTACTTTTTTACATCAGGTTGTTTCTAAACCGATGCAAATGCTATTAAAAAAAATTATACCCCTTCTCAAAACTTCCTTATTACGCATACCATATACATCCTTTCAATTCCCAATTACACAAACCTAATTCAACTCAAATCCTTTTAATTGCCGTACTGCTGCCGAACCGCCACTACTACCACCCCAACCAGCGTTGTGTTCTGTTGCTTCTGTCGCACTCCCCACCAGTCTCACCGTTGTGTCATGCTTAATCGGAGTCGAGGCTTCCCTAATCACGAACACCATCGTACCCTACTGCGCTCTCCTGCCGTCGCACGACTTTTACCCTGCCTTTCTATAGTTGTTCAAATCGTCGCACAAGGACCCAACACCAATACCGTGTTGCCCTCCTTTAAGCCCGATTATAATCAAGTATGTTTACTATTGTTTGTTATGTTTATTATTTTCTTTATTTGAATGTAAATTGTTTTGTGTGTTTATCAATTCTTCGATACTTGTTCGTCTTTATTGTATTTATGAATCGTTTTATCATCTTGAATCGCCTTGTAGTTTGAATTTTAAGAATAGTAACGGAATGGTTAGGGGATAGTCACCAAACTGAGTGTTTAAATTAGGCTAGGCGTAGTCATCGTACTGCCATGATTCTTTTTTATTTTGTTTATATGAATTTACTTTAGAGAACTACTAGAATAATGATGTGTTATATATATGATTTTTTAACAAACAACTTGATATAGTTTTAGAAAACGTAGCACTGTTCAAAGTGTTAGTTTGACATATACGAATGTTTGTTTTATTTTTCATCAGTAGCTGCTTGTTGATCAACTGATGTTTGAATACCCGATTATATCAGTTGTGCATAATTACAATTCTACGGGCTACTACATATCACTATTTTATTGTTCTTGGCTTGATTTTTTTTGGTATTCCCTGCCAATTATTTGTTACCTTATTAAGAATTTACAAAAATTCTCATATATACGTCTTAAGATTTATGACGGATCAAATAATGATCCATTTATAAAGATAGGACAAATATTTTATCGTTTCCTACACATTTCACTTTTAATTTATACATACAAGTGGGATACTACTTGACCCGTTTTCACTTTTATCGTTTCCTAGCGGCGTTGGTGTTTGATTTAGGGATTTGAGCGATGGTAGGTAACTGTGATTGGAATTAGAGAAGTAGAATAGATGGAGTGGAGTTTCATCCGGAAACATGAACGGAGTATTAATGTGTAATTACAAAGGGAATGACGTCTTCTTTGCTTGATTTTTTAGTAGTGATTATAAAAAATTATTCCTAACAAAAGAAGAAACTGATAATAAACTTGTCATTTCTGTAATGATGTAATACGTAAACACAAATTCTCATTCAAGACGGATCGATCCGTCTTAAGCTTAAGTCGGGTCAAGCCCCCTCACAAAAGGCAAACGGGGGTGCAAGTGGGAGGAAAATTAATTCCCTCACTTGCTCTTTGTGAGAGCGGCTTGACCCGTTTTAAAGGAGACTTTATGATAGGTAAAACATAGACAAGGTAATTTTTTTTCCATTGTTTAACAAAAATCAATGGAACAAAATAAATTTAAGTAGTAGTCAAATAAGTTACGTTACTGAACATAGAGAGGCAATTGTCTTTTGTTGGTTAGGACAACTTTAAAAACTTTTTTTAGGAGGCTTAAAATCATGTATAATGTCGAGGTTTAGCGTATAAGCTTGTATGACAAAGTAGCATGGTGAAAAAATATCAATCCAGTGGGAAACACATAGAGGGAGGGAATCACATCTATACCAACTAAGTGATGAACGAAGCACTCACAAATACGGAGTTATTTTGCGTCTTAGATCATAAAACAATCCTTTTGAAATGCCATGTTAGAATGTGTTTCTAAGCTCACATTTAAAGAGTATTATTGCAGGTAAGGCTGAAAATATTTTTAGTAGTGTTGTATTATGATGAGTATGGATCGATATTGGATGTATGAGAAGCGGGATTTCCATTTTCTACAAAGGCTTGATGAATTTATTAGTCATGCTGTTGCACATCAAAAACTATATGGGGATGAGGAGAAATTCATTTGCCCATGTAGCGTATGTAAGAACCGGATAAAGGTGAGCTCTGCCCATGTAGCGTATGTAAGAAATTTATTAGTCATGCTATTATTGAAGACAGAGAAGTGATTGTCGTTGCTGAGGGGATGGTTTCACCATGGGTTGAAGGAAAAATGGTACACAACACACCATTGACCATACAGAATGCTCATGTGTCCATCGATAGAGTTATTAAAGCAGGCGCACCACTTCCATGTCCATGGAATGGATTTAGTAAGGTTGGAGAAGTGGAAGGGAGCTTTGCACAGTGGCCGAAAAACTTGATATTGTTAGGCGAAGATGAGGTAAATTGATTTTTATTCCATAGTATTTAGACTATTATATGTAGTAAGCTAAGAAGCCTAGCACAAACCTAAGAACTGAACATTCTTCACATTGGTCAAGGGTTTGGATCCACAAAGCTACAGAAAATAATACTTATGTAATAGTAATAACAGACCTCTAATTAACATTATGGTTTTGCCTTATACCATTTGATATATTAAGTTGTTAACAATTTCAAATTTTATTGTCATTATTAGGCTACTAATGAAGAAAGGAATCGAAAGAGAAAAATCAAGTCGAAAGATACTAAAGAATCTCGCAATAAGGTTCAAAAGAAGGTATAAAAAGTTAAATTATATTAATTTTTTAGAGTCTGATACTAAGGTTACATCAATTATTGTAAGGGCAATTTTTGACACTTTACTCTTTTATGTTATAATAGGCAATTTCTGTTGAGAAAGACAAGGGGAAACCAAAGGTAGGAGGAGGTGAGGAAAATGACAGAGCACCTCTTAGTGTGCAGGAAATTAATGACTTAAGTTATCACTGCAAGATTTTAGAAGAGAAGTTGTGCTCCTTCTCGACCAGTGAATGCGTCAAAGTTGTGATTGATGCTTCAGTTTTTAACTACAAAGACAATAACAATATTGAATGTTATTTGACCGTTGTTGAAATTAGGCAGATGTTTCGCTATTTGTGGCTAAATGTTGTAATGCTTCAAGCTTGACAAAGGTATATATGAACCTATATCTTTTTTGGTCTTTTGTTCACTAATAGTTTGGTTACTAATGTCATCATGATATTTTGATGGAAAATGTAGTTTCTTGTATCAATGTGCAACTAATATCAAAGCCACTAAATTAGTTGCATACTTGTGCCCTGTGCAACTTGTGGAGTACATGCGTAATCCAAGAGATTGTGAAGAGTATATTGGACATGCAATGAAAATCCAAGAAGAAAAGAAATATATAATGGGAGCATTTTATGAGGGGTAAGTACGAAACTTATTATTAGATTTATATATGCATATAAGTTCTCCTAATTCTTGATATATATTGATTTGTCATGTTTTGATAATAGTAACCACTGGATGTTGGTTGTCATTTGCGTTGGATTGAACACAATATATATTTTGGACTCGCAACAAAGGAATCCAAAGAAGTTAGACATAAAAGTTGTGCTTGAAGGTGCTTGGATATTATATTGTGCTTATGGAGGAAGACGCAATTATAATAAAAAAAGCAAACTCAATATCAAAGTGATTGAGGTAAGAAAAGTTTTTAACTATTTTCATTTTATTTATCAACTATTAATTTGAAAAATATTAATAATAACGTATTTTTTTAAAAAAAATTTAGTGTCCGCAACAACAAGACGACTATGAGTGTGGTTATTATGTCATGAAATGGATGTATGACATAACCTTCTACTATTCTAAATCTGGGGAAAAAGACTTTGAGGAGGTAATTTAATTTTAGCTTACTTTAATTTTTCGTTGTATTTTTTCTTTTTTCGATTATTATTCTTACTATATATTGAAAATGCAGAATATTGCGAATTCAACCATGTCAATCAGCGATATGAATTTGGCTAGAGAAGTTTGGGCTAGTAAATGTTTAGAGAACATTTAGTATAGATTAGATTAAAAACTAAGACGTTTGTGGGGTGATTGATACATTGCACTGTATTTGTAACGATGTTGGGTTGAATGATATGTAATGTTGATTTATCTATGATATTTTAGTGGATAGTTGGATTTCTTGTTACAGGTTTTTAAGTTTTGGTATTGGATTATCAGCTTTATAGGAAAGTGCTGCCGAAATTTCGGTAGCAATTTTTTTATTAAAAAAAAAAGAAATTGCGTCAGTCCTGGAATAAAACGACACAAATGAGTTGAATCTATTGGCGATAAAAAGAAATATCAATTGCATCAGTTCGAATAGAAAATGATGCAAAAAGCTAAAGCAATAACATCGATACATACAAGAAATGACGCAAAAATTTCAATTGATTGGCGCTAAAATAAACAACAGTTGCATCAATTTTTGAACAAACGATGCAACAAACTTAAGCAATTACATCGGGCCAAAAAGAAGTGACGCAAAAGCTAGTTATTTACGTCGGTTTTACAAATTTAGTGCATCTGTTTTATGTAAAGAACAGACGCATATGGTAACTAGTTGCGTCAGTTGTTGAAGCTAAACCGACGCAAATAATGAACTTATTGCGTCAGTTACACAACCGACGCAAGCCAAAAAAGACCCCTCGATATACGACACCCCTTAGGAGACGCAAATAACCATTTATAACGGACGCGGTATGGGTTTTTTCCATTAGTGATGTTTTCCCTTATAAAAGTTTTCGTATTAATTTTGAAAACCGACTCTTGTCCCTGATACTTTTGTTTTCTACTCTCAAGTTTCGAGGACGAAACTTTTTAAAAGGTGGGGTGATTGTAACACCCGCAAGTGTACCCTATTTTTCTAGTAAAAATATTTTACGGATACTTTTCAGCGAATTTTAGTTTTAATTTGGAATTTAATTTTCCGAGTCGAATTTAGAATTTCCGAGTTCGTATTTGGAATTTCCGCGAGATTCCATATGAATCCCGTCTTAAGGCGACTTTGACTTTTTCTTGACTTTTCCACTCATACTCCTTCATATACTCCCTCAAACCCTAACCTAATTCATTCCTCACAACTCAACTCTTCCTTCTTCCTTAAGAAATCCCAAAAACCTTACCTCCATTTTGATCCAAGTTTAGATTCGTCATAACTCTCTCAATTCTCGCTCAAATTCACGTAAGTTCGTCTTATTCTTCCCCTCTTAGCTTCCTCTATCCGTATTGGTAATAAAATTACCGTCTTTCTCGCTTTTTAAATTATCCGTCTTTCTCAAGGTGAATGATATTCATCTTTTATTATCTAATTGTATGTAGGTGGAGACTATGAAGGTTTAGAAACCGTTTAAAGTCGCGAAAAGGTAACGGTGAAGGGTTACTCGATATCATTTACGTGTTTTATGTGTTTTCTAGGCTAGTAATCGTATTTAGATTATGGTTAGTATGCTTAGGACTTGTGTTGTTGTTGTTGGTTGTTGTTAGTTGTTAATTGATATGAGAATTGATGTTTTGTGATGATAAATGAGGATTTTTGGTTGATAACTTGTTGCGATTTGATTGTGCCTGAATCCCGTGTAGGACGATGGCTGCGTCGTGGGACGCAGGCTGCGTTGTAGGACCCAGGGTGCGTCGTGGTGGCGCTGGCTGCGTTACGCGCGGCCGACTGCAGTTTTCCTGCACTGACCCCTTTTCGTAAAATGATCATATCTCCTTCGTTACTTGCTTGTTTTGGGCTTGTGACATCCCGTTGGAACCGTAAGAGGATAAGCTATCACCTCCATTTAGAATTTCTGGGCATTTGATGTCTAGAACTCTAGTATGACCGTTTGGAAGGGACCTTGTTTTAGTTGGTTTCCAAACAACGTTGTTTTGGAGAGGGGATCTATGTTTATTATTTATGCTTATAAAAGTTGTTCTAATGCTTATGTATCATGTATTGATTCATTTTATCATAGTAAGTTTATATAATTCCCTATTCTAATGTTTGTGACGGTTGTTGGTATGTCACTTTGAGTCGGTTTTACAAATGTTACGGTTTGAGCACTATTTTGTTATGTGCTTTGTACTCTCATTCCCTTGGCTACCTCCACGTTCGTAAGGCTGGAATGTCGGAACGGGGAGGTATCCTACTGCTTAATTGCATGTGTTAGTGGGCATACGACGACGTTGTTGGGAGGCGAACGCTATGCGTTGATCGACCCGGCCGTCAAATGTTGTGTACTTGCGAGGTGGTGTTATTTGCATGTAGCGTACCGCTTGTTATGAGGCTTGTGCTCTTTTCCGCCTCTTTCGTGAATTGTTCTACCGAATTTGGGGTACTCGGCGTCTATGATTGACCTAATTTAAGCTTCTTACTCTCTACATGATAAACTTCATTAACATTATCTAGAACATAAATACCTCCAATAGAGATGGCTTTACCATAAAACACATCATTAAAAGAAAACGAACAACTATTGTTCTTGATTACAAAAGAGAAACCCTCCGCGTCTAGCACGGATATGGAGATAATGTTATTGGTCTAGGAGTGTACAAAATAACTATTATTTAGATACAATTCAAGACCACTAGCTAAGGTAAGTACATAAGTTCCTACGGAAACGGCGGCTACTCTTGCTCCATTGCCCATGCGTAGGTCTACATCACCCTTGGCTAGTACTCGCACGTCCTTCAGCCCCTGTAAATGATTACAAAGGTGAGAACGACATCCGGTATGAAATACCCAAGTCGAAGTGCAAGCATAGTTAATATCTATCATATAGAGAGTAGAAAGGATTATACATGATGGTGTCACACATCCATCTTTCTTATCCTTCAAGTACTTAGGACAATTGCGTTTCCATTGTCCCTTGCCTTTACAATAAAAGCATTCGTCGTCGGCATGCTTCTTGCCCTTAGCCTTGGCATTGCTATACATTATAGCTTTGCCCTTTCCTTTTCCATGCTTCTTAAATTGGGCCTTACCTTTGCCCTTTCCCTTTTGAACCCCAAGACTTAAGTTCTTCAACTTCATTGAAAGAACATCCCTTTTCTCACTCCCACTTGCCTCCATATCCCGTTCGACTTGGGTAAGGAGGGCATGGAGCTCATGAAAGCTCTTGTCCATGCCATGCATGTTATAGTTCGCCCTTGTCTGGGCGAACTTTGGAGGAAGTGAGTGAAGGATGCGGCCAACCGCAAGCTTCTTCACAATCTTAACCCCTAGACGCTCTAGGGTGTCCACATGCTCAACCATCTTGAGCACGTGTGGGCCAACCTTTTGGCCCTTGTCTAGCTTGGCTTCAAAAAGCCATGCCATAGCATTGTATTGGCGTATGTCAGGTGACTAAGAAAACGCCAAAGTCACCCTCGAGAATATCTCATATGCTCCTAGGGTGATGTATTGTTGCTTAAGACTAGAGGACATTGACCAAATCAAGACCATCTTGACGTCATTGGATACTTTCAAGTACTCCTAATAAGCGGCTTTGGCCGCATTAGTGGCCCTTGGGCCGGGTTCATTGGGAGGGGTCTCGGTCAAGTAGCGCAAGACGTTATCCGATAACGCCGCACTCTTAATCGTTTGCTCCCACTCGACGAAATTAGATCCATCGTCTCTTAAGATGCATTTGTCCATTACGGACCTTAGCCATGAGTCTTTGCCAAGTTGAACGACATTGTTGTTATTGTTTGCCATTTGCAAATTGAATTACTACAACAAAATTAGGAAATATTAACATTCAATGTTTTAAACATTTTTACTTGTGAAAACAATTTTAAACAAGTCACTAATATAATGACCCCTCACGAAATTATATAAGCGATTCCGAGACCCGCATCTTAGATAAAAATGAACATGTCATGCCACCTTTATGTAAAAAAACGGTAAGTCAACGCCTTGAATAATTCTACTCCTAGAACTCTCGGTCAACGGATTTCATCTAAAACCCGTCTCCTAGTCCCGAGATAACGCTTATCCCGTTGAGACCAACCCAATTTAGGCATGTGATCGCATCACCCTACTTACCCGAGGTAAAAGGTCCACGTTGTGGTTGTCCTAATGAACACGGGATTCATAGGTGCTTTAATTGGTAAGGCTAAATCTCAATTCAATTTTAAGTTGTGTGAGAGGTCTTGCCAATTTAGTTATGAATTGCCTATAAGTGAACTAAGTCGGCAAATTTTAAATAACGTTGAATTCACAATCGCGAAATAAAAATGCATGTTGGCGATTTTGGCATGAGCGGAAAACATAAACAAGCAATTAACAATTAATAAATCCTAGTATGGCCCACCTAGCTAATCTTATTAACTAGTTGATTACAAATTTGGAAATCAACTCTTTGGTCCCTTGCCTCTTCATGGAAAAACTCCAAAATCGCACCGTCTTTTGGCACACCAACTTCGGGAATCTCCGTCTTGATAATAAATTATTACAAAAATACAAATGAATACATTGCAAATTCCTATTATACATTTGATCTATAAAATGAAACTATTAATTATTACAAAACGGCGATACGAGATCGCAATAAATTACAACCGAATCGGTATTCCCTTACATTACGGGTAATACCGATTAAAAATAATCTAGGCCATACTAGGTACATCTTGAAATAAAATAAATAAATGACAATCACTCATTCAACATAAAAAACATAAATAAAATGCTGTAAAATTCATGCCAAAATCGCCATAAACACTTGTCATGCTCACTCTAGCTCGGTTTTATGGATTTTATCGATTTTTAACCATTAAAAATCAATAATCAACACTTAAATCGTATTTAAGCTCAAACTAATTATATAATCTGATCTAGAACTTAAAATTAGTCCGCACTAATTTTGTTTGTGTTTAATTAGTTTGATTTGATCGTATTTGCTAAATATAGAGGTTTAATCATAACATTTATGAAATAAACCCAAAATAAAATTAAATATCATAAAAAATTTGAAACCAATAATTTTTTACATTATGGAACAGTTCCAGGAACTCCAAAAATAAACCATTTTCCAAAAAAATTTAAATTAATTTAATGAACAAATAACATTGCATTTAACGGTTTTATCAAATAAAAGCCATTAAATATAGTAAAATAGTGAAACAAATTATGAAATTTCACCAACATGATATAAATCAGAATGTAAAATGTACCCAAAAATTTCATGACCAGAAAAGAACGTTTAAGTTTTATGAACATTATAATCTCATATTATCGACTTTTATCTCATAAAAATCAATAAACATGCAATACTTAGGCAAAAGACACGAGATTTTACATAAAATATATAAGACATGCATGTGAGATCATATAACAATTACATGGCCAGAATCAACATGCAACTATTGTGACAACCCTCGCGAATGCGGAAATAAAACATACAAGCATGTGATTTAATTAGCGGAAATACGGTATTTTAAAAACCTTTATACATGCAAGATAGAAAATACGAGGAGTGTCAAAATATTACAAACCAAATAAAAATACCACAAGAGACGTAGTCTCTCAAAGCGTTAACAAAAGACAGAGTTATTAGCTACTATCTAAAATCGTCTAGAGGTATTTTATCCAGGGAGAACGCCCGCTAGCTCACACCTGAACCCAAAATGTCAAGCAAAAAGCCATCCATGCAAGCAACCTGTTCATTCATGAAAAACATGAATGCCACAATCAGTGGGGAGTAACTCCGGGTTCTCCCAGCCATATCACACCAAACGTACATAGAAGGAAATACCAAAGTAGAAGCATGCATATATCGATTTACATGTGAGATACGATAAGAATAGATAGGCAATTCGATAAATAATGATAAGAGCATATGGAATACAAATCCGAATCCATCATGTTATTCAAAGACTCGGGGAAGACACTCTTAGGCAACCGAATACGCTCACTAGGGCTTACATCTCACCGTTAGCGTTATAAGTTTGATAAGATTGAGACTCGACAAACAAACCATGCCAAGTCATTCAATGATCAATCATATAATCATTCATCCAATCATAACGACACAATGACGACATCTCTCACGGTAAATGAAACGCACTAGCATCGTGTACATGGCAAGTATGATTAAAAGGCATCCACGAGATAAGACGTTTCCCTGAACGCATACACGATCACATTTCGTATATGTAGACTAATTTCCTCCCGGTAGGACGACGATAATAATACGGTCCTAGTCTAAACCTGGCCAGACTCTCAGAATAAGACGTGTTCCGATTCGACATGTGGTAAGACGTTCCACATCCAAGACTCGGTCTTACAATATATATGCCGAGTACCCCAAATTCGGTAGATCAATTCACGAAAGAGGCGGAAAAGAGCTCAAGCCTCATAACAAGCGGTACGCTACATGCAAATAACACCACCTCGCAAGTACACAACATTTGACGGCCGGGTCGATCAACGCATAGCGTTCAACTCCTAACAACGTCGTCGTATGCCCACTAACACATGCATTTAAGCAGTAGGATACCTCCCTGTTCCGACATTCCAGCCTTACGAACGTGGAGGTAGCCAAGGGAATGAGAGTACAAAGCACATACCAAAATAGTGCTCAAACCGTAACATTTGTAAAAAACGACTCAAAGTAGGACATACCACAAACCGTCACAAAACATGTGAATAGGGAAATATATAAACTTAACTATGATAAAAAAAAGAATCAATACATGATACATAAGCATTAGAACAAGTTTGTGAAGCATAACGAATAAAAACATAGATCACCTCTCCAAAACAACAAGTTTGGGAACTAACTAAAATAAGGGTCCACTTCAAACTGTCATAACTAGAGTTCTAGACATGCAAATACAGAAATTTCAAGTCGAGGTGATAGATTATCCTCTTAAGGTTCCAACGAATGGTCACAAGCCTAAAACAAGCAAGTAACGAAGGAGATATGATCATTCTACGAAAAGGGGCCAGTGCAGTGAAACTACACAAGTCACGACCGTGACTTGTATTTCAAGCCCGTGACATGTGTTACCAAATTACCCGTGAGCCTTCAACATAAATTCAATCCTATCATTTCCAATTCTCATAATCCATTTCTAATAACTATCAGCAATCAATATTCATCATCAACAATCATCAATAACACATCGTCATCCATAAAACATGAATTCCTAAACTTCTAATCGTAATTCTAATACGATTTCTAGCTAAAACCATGTAAAACACGTAAATGATACCGAGTAACCCTTCACCGTTACCTTTTCGCGTCTTTAAACGGTTCTAAACCTTCCTAGTCTCCACCTACATACAATTAGATAATAAAAGATGAATATCATTCACCTTGAGAAAGACGGATAATTTAAAAAAACGAGAAAGACGGTGATTTTAATACCAATACGGATAGAGGAAGCTAAGAGGGGAAGAATAAGACGAACTTACGTGAATTTGAGCAAGAAATGAAGGCGTAGTGATCATCTTAAGATCGATCAAGGAAGGGGGTTTAGGTTTTGGTGGTTTGATAAGGAAGAAGGAGATGTTGAATTGTGTTGTGAATGAAAATAGGTTAAGTGGTAGTATGACTTATATAAGGAAAAGTCAACAAAAGTCAAAGACGGCTCAAAAGTCAAGAAAAGTCAAAGATGACTTAAAAGTCAAGAAAAGTCAAGGACGACTTAAAAGTCAAGAAAAGTCAAAGACGACTTAAAAGTCAAGAAAAGTCAAAGACGACTTAAAAGTCAAGAAAAGTCAAACTCGCCTTAAGACGGGATTCTCATGGAATCTCGCGGAAATTCCAAATACGAACTTGGAAATTCTAAATTCGACTCGGAACATAAAATTCTAAATTAAAACTTAAATTTGCTGAAAGGTATCCGTAAAATATTTTCACTAGAAAAATAGGGTACATTTCCGGGTGTTACAATCACCCCTCCTTTTAAAAAGTTTCGTCCTCGAAACTTGCGAATAGAAAACTAAGTATCAAGGATAAGAATCAGTTTTCAAAATTAATACGAAAACTTTTATAAGGGAAAATATTTATGAAACGAGGTTCATCTAGAAAACGTTTTAAAGAAGCATGTTCATAAGTGTGAAACTTTACTTACGGATCTCAAGAATGCTCGTCGCGAACGAGAACTCTAATTACCCAAATCAAAGCAATGTCAAAATAGTGAAATCGAAAATCAAACAACGTTAGTAAGTGTAGGACTAGTTATCAGACGTCTCCAATAACAAGTGCAAACATCCAACCAAACGCAAAATCCAAGTATAAAAGCAAAAGAAATCTATTTTCTCCAAAACGAGGGTACAAAATCCATCTTTAGACTTCTTTGAAAAGTTAAATTAGAAATACAATATGGAAATTCGAAGGTTTTCTCAAAGATAAAAATCAAAATACGAACACATTACACCGTACATAGAGCGACTCGAACATAAAGTTCACAAATCACGATAACAAAATATATACAAAACACGCAAAAACGAAACAAATCGAACTCTTAGGGATAGGAAGATTCACGATGAAGTCGGCAGAAAGATCTACAAGAATTCGACATCACTAACTCTACTAATAAACCAAATCCTCAAGAGAACGCAATTTACCCAATTTGCAACTCATCATTTTCAATCATCAGAAATCCTACAAAAATATTCCATAATCACGAAACTTCGAGTAACAAATCCCAATTATTCGAATCCAATTAGAATCTACTAAGGTCCATCGGCACGGTATACTCCACAACTAACAATCCACATGAAAGATTTATTACGCACTCTAATCTTCTTAGTTTCATCAAAACTCTTACTAGAAACTACCAACAAAATATTTATCTATGGAAACATGATCGCTAACAACCACAAAGTAAAAGACTTACCATGAAATCCTTTAATCCAATTTACTTCAAACTCATTATCCTAAATTTACCATGAACTTTCTCATCCTCGAAAGTCAAAACACAAAACCTCAAAAAAGATTAGTCACACAATCTCATTTCACTTAACTTTTGCCAATCATCGGGCAATGCAACCGTAAATCAATTTATTTAGCTCCTTCAAACTCTCAATACATCGGTTTTCGCTTATGACAATATTCCTCAAGTTTGGTCATCCAATCCAAATTCCACAAGGTAATTATTCCCATTAGGGTCCAACATTTAAAGACCACAATTTCCCAAGTAACACTTAAAGAATCACTAAAATTCTTAACCACAACTACCAACTATCATTATGCTTATTTCGATCCTCAAATGATATTGCAACATTAAGCTTTCATAGTCTAAAACCACTAGGAGAGTTTCATCCTAAGTTTATCCTCAATTCCTTATAATCATCTAAACATGAAACTAGTTTAATAGGACGGTTAGGTACCATATTCGAAACTTCTTCGAAACACACCTACTAACCCTTACATTAGCTAATAAGAAAACTACCTCTCAAGAGAGTAGGGATAAATGAATATGATACAAGGAACATTAGGAAGCGTCATTAAAGACTACGATAAGATGAAAAAGGCGAAGGCGAAAAAAGGAAAACGAGGTTGAGGAAGAGACAAAGCAGATAGTAGAGTTATGAAGATATCTGAGTAAGAAAGAAAGTACGAACTTGTAATTTCTTAAAGATCAATCTTGACAAAAACATTCAAGAATGGAAATGAAAAGGAATGATGGCACGAGTAAGGGTTTAAGATTAAATCCACAAAGTTTCTCCTTTCAGACTTAGGGTGATAGTAAAGCAACTCATCCCAAACAAAGGTCTCTTACAAGGAACCATCGTACCACGTACAATCATCAAAGTAAGGTACACCTAGATTTGATAAATCGACTCCAACCCAATTCATCCATCCTTTCATATCACACGGATTCCCAATTGCGGAATTGTAACTCAAGTATAATAACATTCCTTTAGTTCAAATATTCAACACAACCTCAAAGGTTTCTTTAATTGAAAGACTAACAAAGTCTCTCTTATACTCGGTCATTTTCAAGTCTATAGCCCACGAGTTCATTATTATCAAAGTACAACATCAAGCCAAACATCATCATTAACATCCCAAGGTATTTCCATCCTAGATCACATCATCGAATCTCTCTCATATCTATAATCCTCACGTAATATGGTTCAACTTACAACGAAACCTTACTACTCCAAACGAGTCTCCGATACCATAAGATAAGATCATATCTTTAAATCCAAGAACTATAGCCAAATGCTTTTCCACCAAGCCTATACTCACAAACACACAATATGAAGCCATGCACAAGAAGTCGCTTAACCTCAAAAGTATTTCGCACCTCAAGATATCATTTAAAGCTTCTCATTTACACCACTTAGACATATCATAAGTATGGTCTTCAAAACAATACTACACTTTTAAGTCCAAAAGATTAAATTATTAATGAGGTAAGAAATCCTAGCCAACTCATTCAACTTACACCATCGAATATCATGAACTATTTACATACAAGTCATGACAAGCATTTATACACTAAAATCATCAAACATATTTTACCATACTTTCCTCAAGGATACCAACTCTCCCCACCATAGGGTGAAATTAGATCTATACCATTTTCCTCAAATCACAAATTCATTGTAACAAACACTAATATTCCACAAAGTTCAAAGTTCTTCCGACCAAGTATAATATACCACAAACAAATGGGTATGACATCCATAAAAATGTTACAAGAGGAAGGTAAGGATACCAATGGTAAGATGGAGGAACTATCAAGAGTAATTTCCAAGAGGCAAACAAGTTGGAAGAAAAAGAAGCACTTAGATAGAAGGAAGAGAGCATGATACATTAAGGACGAGAGAAAACATCGATGAGGAAGAAATACACTTCAATTAGGCTTGTCAATTTTCAATCTTCGGTAGAGGATACTTCTTCTAGGTAACACAATGATCCACCTTAAGACGGTAGATACAAACAAACATAACATCACTCAACACAATCAACAAACAAGTTAGAACCTATCAAACATCAAGTACACCAAAGACTACCACCTTAGGTCCTTAAGTCTACCCATCTCTCATTTATTATTTCAAGGTCAAGTTATTTAAGTTTAGGGTTCACGTGTGTGCGTCGGGAGCGTTTAAGCTCTGATACCAACTGTGACAACCCTCGCGAATGCGGAAATATAAAACAAACAAGCATGTGAAATATATTGCGGAAATAGGTAGTTTTTAAAAACTTTTATACATGCAAGTTAAATAAAACGAGGAGTGTCAAAATATTACAAACTAAGTGCGGAATATAACAAAGAGACGGAGTCTCTCAAAATGTTAACAAAGAACAAGTGTTTAGCAAACTAGCTAATTAACGACTAGAGGTTAATCTTCCAGGGACAACGCCCGCTAGCTCACACCCGAACCCAAAATAGCATAAGCAAAAAGCCATCCACGCAAGTAACCTGTTCATTCATGAAAAACATGAACGCCACAGTCAGTGGGGAGTAACTCCGTGTTCTCCCAGCCATATCACATTAAACGTACATATAAGGAAATACAAAAGTAAAATCATGCATATATGAATATACATGTGAGTTACAATAAGAATAGATAGGCAATCATATATATAATGATAAGATCATGTGGAAATCAAATCCGTAACCATCATGTTATTCAAAGACTCGGGGAAGACACTCTTAGGCAACCGAATACGCTCACTATGGCTTGCATCTCACCGTTAGCGGTATAAGATTGATAAGATTGAGACTCGACAGACAAACCAAGTCAAGTCATGCGATGATCACAATAAATCCAACATATTATCATCCATTCACGAACCAAGACATTTACGGTGCCCAATCATGCAATGACCATGAACAATATCATGAAATCACGCATTGAAGAACGACACAAGACGACATCTCTCACTGTAAATGAAACGCACTAGCATCGTGTACATGGCAAGTATGATTAACAGGCATCCACGGGATAAGCATTTCCCTGAACTCATACACGATGACATTTCGTATATGTAGACTAATTTCCTCCTGGTAGCACGACGATAATAATACGGTCCTAGTCTAAACCTGGCCAAGATCTCGGAATAAACGTGTTCCGATTCGACATGCGATGACGTTTCGCATCCAAGACTCGGTCTTACAATATATATGCCGAGTACCCACATTCTCGGTAGATCAATTCACGAAAGAGGCGGAAAAGAGCTCAAGCCTCATAACAGGCGGTACGCTACATGCAAATAACACCACCTCGCAAGTACACAACATTTGACGGCCGGGTCGATCAACGCCTAGCGTTCAACTCCCAACAACGTCGTCGTATGCCCACTAACACATGCATTTAAGCAGTAGGATACCTCTCCGTTCCGACATTCCAGCCTTACGAACGTGGAGGTAGCCAAGGGAATGAGAGTACAAAGCACATACCAAAATAGTGCTCAAACCGTAACATTTGTAAAAAACGACTCAAAGTAGGACATACCACCAACCGTCACAAAACATGTGATAGGGAAATATATAAACTTAACTATGATAAAAATGAATCAATACATGATACATAAGCAGTAGAACAAGTTTGTGAAGCATAACGAATAAAAACATAGATCACCCCTCCAAAACAACGTTGTTTGGAACCCAACGAAAACAAGGGTCCACTTCAAACGGTCATAACTAGAGTTCTAAACATTCAAATACATAAATTCCAATTCGAGGTGATAGCTTTTCCTCTTACGGTTCCAACGATAGGTTACAAGCCCAAAACAAGCAAATACGAAGGGATTATGATCATTCTAGCGAAAGGGTCCAAGTGCAGTGAAATTGCACAAGTCACGACCGTGACTTGTATTTCACGCCCGTGACATGTGTTACCAATTCACCCGTGAGCCTTCAACAAAAATTCAATCCTATCATTTCCAATTCTCATAATTCATTTCTAATAACTATCAACAATCAATATTCATCATCAACAATCATCAAATAACAACAATCATCATCCATAACATGATTCCTAAACTTACTAATCGTATTCTAATAAGATTTCTAGCATATAAGCATGTAAAACACGTAAATGATATCGAGTAACTCTTAACCGTTACCTTTACGCGTCTTTAAACGGTTTCTAAACCTTCCTAGTCTCCACCTACATACAATTAGATAATAAAAGACGAATATCATTCACCTTGAGAAAGACGGATAATTTAAAAAGCGAGAAAGACGGTAATTTTATTACCAATACGGATAGAGGAAGCTAAGAGGGGAAGAATAAGACGAACTTTCGTGAATTTGAGCAAGAAATGAACGCGTAGTGACGATTTGAAGACGGATCAAAAATGGAGGCAAGGTTTCTTTGGTTTCTTAGAGAAGAAGGAAAGTTTTTGAGTTGTGGGAAATGAATTAGGTTTAGGGTGAGGAAGGGAGTATATGAAGAAGAAAGTCAACGAAACGAAGTCAAGGCGGCCAAAATCAAGAAAAGTCAACTCGCCTTAAGACGGGATTCTCATGGAATCTCGCGGAAATTCCAAATACGAACTCGGAAATTGTAAATTCGACTCGAAAAATTAAATTTACGATTAAAACTAAAATTCGCTGAAAAGTGTCCGTAAAATATTTTTTACTAGAAAAATAGGGTACATTTCCGGGTGTTACACTTATTATTAACTAGATAATAAGATAGATATTATACTACTAATATTATGATTATATTACTACACTAGTAATACATAGTAAATATTAGTATTTGAGAGTTTTTAGAGAGAAGATGAGTTTTGAGAGAAGTAAGGAAAACAAGCATGAATGAACAAATAAAATGATCAACCATATTGCCCTTTTATAGGCAATATGGCCGGTCCATATGAGCATCACAAGGCTCTCATTTTGCTTATTTTAATCACATGCATTAGAGTGGAGTGTTGTAGTATAAGTGATGATTGTATTTTACTTGTTATGTCACTTTCAATTTGTAACTAAAGAGTGTAAACAAGAACAACAATCATCACCTTTGTAACTACAATATAACCGGTCATTATGGCCTAGTTTGATCCATATTGATTTTTGATATTTGTCTCACAAATACTTATTGATCATATGGTTAATTATCTTGTATAATTAAGTGTTAATTTGATCATATAACAATTATATGATTCAATTAAATAAATAATATGTACTTAACATTTTAAGTAATATTTTACCATTATATCAATATATAATGGGTCGCACAATGCTTAGTTAATTTATTTTACAACTCCTTGTAAATATAATTAACTAATTACCTCTATCTCAAAACCTCAACTAATTTAGTAATTTACCGATTAATTACTAAGTTAAATCTTATTTAATCGTATTAAAATAAGATATAAATTTATTAGTCAATTATCGCATAATTGAAAAATAAGTTTGATCGAATTTGAGTTCTTAACTCAATTTCTAATAATTAACTCTCGTACATATCGAATATATGTAATGTACTAATTAACTGTATCGTATACAAATAATTAGTTACTATTTGGATTTCATCCTTTAGGTGTGACCGAAAGGGATCAGTTGATCACCGCCGTCATACGACAATAACGTCAAACTATAGTCAGCCAACCGTTATTGATTTACGTTAATCAACTGACTAATCATATATATAGTCAATAAATATCCCAATTATATTCCATAATAAGATTTATTATGTGGCGCACTATTGTGGAGCACACCTACTTCAACACTCAAGAGGTCAAGGGGGATAATGGAAGTCAAGTCATAAGCCAAAGGAGATGAAACGAAAGTCAATTGACCAAGATTACAACTTATTCGATCGGGTATGTGGTGAACCCGATCGGGTATGCATGATTCTACTCATCTTCTCTTCATCTCCCTCTCTTTAATGCAAGGCTTAATGGCTTGTTTAATGAGCATGAATCCGGACGCATTTGGGCAGCCTCTCAACCCTATAAATAGCCTATGCATCACTAACAACAACTACACAACATACACAAACATTTCTCTCTTTAGTTTAGTTTTTCCTTTCTTTCTCTCATCTTTCTTAGTTTAGTTTAGTTTTAGTTCTCTCTCGTTTAGTTTAGTTCTAAGTTTCCTTCAATTGTAATTGTTCTATTTGTAATTGGAATTCTATTTTCCGGGTTTGCATTTTCCTATTCAAGTTCCTATTCCATTTCAATCTTTGCTCATCCTTTCCGGTAATCCTTATTCTCGTTTTTACATTATAGTTTCATTTTCTTTCAGTATTTCCTTCATCATGTTTATCATTCTTAGTTTTATAATCTTAGTTTGCCTTTCATTGTTAATCATGCATAAGTAATCTTTGTTCTAGGGGAAGGGTTCACATTTCTAATTAATTTATAAGTATAAATTGATTCCGGTAGAATCGTTCTTTGTTATCTCTATTTCTTGCTTGAATCTCGTGATAGACTTTGTTTAATGGCCATAAACAATTGTTTGTACTTGTCAATTTCCGTCGCAAGGGCGAGAGTCGAGATGAAAATTAAAGGACTGGCAAGAATAGTTTAATGACCTAGCAAGGCTAAAAAGACGTTAGGACCCGTTAAAAAGTCGGTATGAATCCGAAAGGAATATACCATTTAAAGACTTGGACAACTTTGATTTTTCTAAACCCGTAAACAACTTTGCTTTTAAATTGATTAGCATGTGAACCCCGATCCCTAGATCCTTTTCTTTATTGTATTGTTATCACTTTTATTATAGTATTTATTAATTAGTGAGAAACATTTGCCAATCGTACAAGGTAGAGTTCTAACCATAACTATTTACATGTATCTCCCGTCTCCCCGAGATCGACCCCTTACTTCCCTAATTACATTAATTTGTTGTTAGCCTAGTCTGGGTTATTTATCTTTTATTAGGGTATGCGACAACCCTGTCAATTCGTAATTAAATATAAACTGTTATATTTAATTAGCAAATTATAAATATACGATATTTATAGTTGATGTATATATTATACGATATTGTCATAATAAATGATGTTGACTTATTAATATGTGACAACATAAATGACAATAATAATACATACACATATTATACATTAAATAAATAAAAGAAGGAAGACTCCTATCATGACTCCACTTCCTAATACAAGTAGAAGAAAAAGAGGGAAGACTCCTCCCTCTACTCTACTACTAGTTGCACGGTCCAAATAGGAGAGGAGGAGAGTTTTATATAAACTATTCTTCTCTACTTTCTGATCATCACAATTACTTTCACAAAAATTAGAAGTAATTTTGTTCATTCTAGCACAAGAAAAGGCCTTTCTCAGAACATCTTGGATGCAACGATTAGGAGAATATCGATCTCGATATTTGTTCTTAGGCCATATTGCTAAGACCAAAGGTTGATTCTAATCTTTATGCTTTTCGTTTATGACTCGTATTTCATATATTATAATTTCGTTATAATCCTTAAATTTCATGTATGAAATATACCGATATTTCCCACAAGTGGTATCAGAGCCAAGGCTACGAAATTATTTTATACTCCCTCCTAGTCGGTCATTTCTTCCCTCTTTCCTTATTGGGTAAGTCGGGTTTTCTTCCCTCTTTCCCTTTTTGGATGTGGGGTTGTGTGTTTTATGTGGTCTAAATTTATTTGTATGTGGGGTAGTGTGTTTTGTGTGGTCCAAATTCATTTCCTTAATTTTTGTGTAAAAGGGAAATGAGAAGAAATGAGTGACTAGGAGGGAGTATGATTTTTCATGAATGATAAAAATTTTTTATTTCGGTCTAATTTAAAAAAAAAAAAAAAAACAGCCGTGTAATTTCTTATTTTTGCCGTGATATTTTTTTTGTTTTTTTATTTTTAATTCTTGTTTTCATTTTGATTTATTGATATTGTTGTTTTAAATTGTTAAGATGACAATATGATAAATTTGTAGATGTTTTAATTTAATAAGGATTAAATTAAAACGTAAATGGAAATTGTTTTGAATGTTAATGAACATTCGTTTTGCTATATATTTTTGGTATACATGATGTTAAATGGTAGTTTTGCATTATGATTCATTAATTTTAATGATGTTCAAATGTATTATGATTAGTTGAATATTAAGATAATCGATTTAATCATGATGTAGATATTCATTTTAATTTGTTAAACTGAATCATCTAGTTTGAATCAATGTTTAATAATGATTGAATGTTGATAATTGTACCGATCTTGTAATATTAGCAACATCAAATTATATGTTCAAATTAAAAAAAAAAAATCAGGCCTTAGCATAATATAAAAAAAAAAAAAAATTCGGATTTTTCTGTTTTTTTTTTTTTTAATTTTGGCCGAATTATTTTCTTTTATGCATTATATTGATAATGTATATAATGTATAATTGTTGTTGTGAAACAGTTCACAATTATTGGATACCCAATTATTTTAAAACGGTTTAAAATAATGATGGATTGATTCATATTATAAGATAATATGAATTAAAATTGGATTATGTTTGATTGGAATTATTGTGAGTAATTAAGGAATTGTCACATAATTTTGATCATTATAAAATAGGTGGTTTGGATAAATTACTCTACATAATTAAGGAATTATGTCTTGAATGACTAATTTATTGTTGATGCATTTTATTTTGTTGAATGATTTGTTGAATGGTTTATTTACGTATTTTTGCAATTGGTTGTAATTTGTATTACCTAGTGTGGCCTTAGTTGATTATGTTTTCGTAATGATGGAAACATGATCTTGATGTAATTTTGAGATCTCGAATCTCCTTTTGTTTTCTTTAAAATTATGTTTTTTAAATTAGAATGTAAATAGGTTTATGTTTTGTAATTTATTAAATGTAATTTGAGAAGACTAAAGATGGAGATCGGATTGCTCACTCCCGCTACATGGACCAAGATGGAACATCAAGACAAGCTTTTCGGGTCCAATCATGGATGGATTCCAAAGTTGTATTTTTGTTCATTTTGGTAGATAGGCCACACTAGGACTTTGTAATTTTACGTATTTTTCGTTCTTGTTGCTTTTCATCACATGATAGTTAGTGCATCATATTCCGCCTAAACCAAACCACCTACTACTAAAACTGCATGAAAATTGACTCATATAGTTTGGATGTTAGTTATCATGGACATAAAGATGTCACACGAATTTTAAGCCATCATCTTACTTTATTCATTCTCGCATGCTAGATATTCGTTCACTTAAAATGAATTAAAATAAAGTTTATGGGATCTTCCTCTAAAACCTAAAATTGAGACTAGTCTTTATAGGCCAAATTACTATGAATCCCTTCTTCGTCGGTAGGCATATAGGACCTTACTCTCCATATGACCCCTTCTACGTTGGGTAAGTAGTATGTATTGACTTATTTTACCTCAACACTATAATGCGAAGAGTTTCTCGTGATTATAATGGACTATAGATAAAATTTTATCGACCAAGAATTATAAAGGTAGAATTAGCCAAGAGGTTGGCTTATCAATTTACAGATAATTGAGTCTTGGGATCATTTATATAATTCTTGAGGGAGGTCAATTGTATAAATGCTTGAGTCTTCGCATTAAACAAGTTTTGCACTAGACTTAATTCATATCGATGAGTATGCTTATTATTATATTTTTTCTTGTTTTTCGCAGTGTAGAATTCGTTTTATATTGATAATACTGCTTATAACAAATGGCTGGCCATAATGATGTCCCCATGCCAAGTGCCACACTCGCACGCGAGTCCTGGCTTAAAACTTTCATGGACCACATGAATCAGTCCACACGACAGAAGAATGACGGGTCCAACTTTGCGGACTGGGAGGCGGGATTACGGAATGCAGCCATTGCTGACGGTAATCTGCAGTACTTGACTGAGTTAATACCGCGAAACCCTGGCCCCAATGCGAGAGCTAACGAGTCACTTGCTTATAGTGACTTCGTTATGGAAGCGGGTGCGATAAAGAACGTACTCATCTTTGCAATGGAACCCAATTTGCAAAGACGCTTCATTGCCCAAGGTGCAAATAAGATTTTCACCACGCTCACTAACGAATTTTCAAAAGCACCGAGAATCGTTACATATGACCATACCTGTTGCTTCTTTGAGTCGAAACTCCAGAAGGGCCAACCGGTTAGCCCACACATTCTTGATATGATTGATAATGTCGAGAAACTGGAGGCATTTGATTGCAAAATCAGTGAGAGCATAGTCAATGACCGTGTGCTTCATTCACTTCATGATGGTTTTGCTCTTTTCAGGGCAAATTACTACATGAATGACATGAAGAAAAGTCTTCATGAGCTACACTCACTTCTCGTACAGACCGAGAAGGATATGAAATTGAGTGGGAGCATGAAGCAAGATGTTCTCATGATTTCCAACAAGAACAAAGGTAAGGGCAAGGTTCATGGCGACCTAAATGTAGGGAAGCCAAAGTTTAAAAAGTCAGGAAAGGGTAAGAGTGGGCTTGGTGAGACTAGTAGCTCACAAGGCAAGGCAAAGAGCAAGGACAGTGACATTGAGTGCCACCATTACCACAAGATTGGGCATTGGAGGAGGAACTGTCCCGTGTACCGTGAAGACATAAAAGCAGGCCGCGTCACTACTGTTGGTATGTCATCTTATATTCATATGATTGAGATTAACCATGCAAGTTTGGGAACTTGGGTACTTGATACTGGTTGTGGTTCTCATCTGTGTAATCATTTGCAGGGCCTAAAAAACATCACACCTCTCGCCAAGGGTGATGTGGACCTGCGAGTCGGGAATGGAGCAAGAGTTGCTGCAGTCTCAATGGGAACATACGTAATCCAACTCCCGAGTGGATTTGAGTTGTATTTATATAATTGTTACTATGTACCCAGTTTATCTAAGAACATTATTTCTGTTTCCGTGCTTGATAAAGACGGTATTTCATTTTCAATAAAAGACAATAGCTATATTTTCTCTTTGAATGAAATGATTTATGGCAAAGCCATTTCCATGAATGGCATTTATATCTTAGATCAAACCACAGACATATTACATGTGAATAATAAGAAAGTAAAGGTTGATGACAAAGATCAAACTTATCTATGGCATTGTCGTATGGGACACATAAATGAAAAACGTGTAAAGAAGCTAATTGAGAATGGGACTATCTCCCCATTTGATTACGAATCATTTGGCACGTGTGAATCATGTCTTATCGGCAAAATGACTCGAATTTCGTTCAAAGGTGTTGGAATTCGTGCCAGTGACCTATTAGGACTCATACATACTGATGTATGTGGACCTATGTCAATCAACGCAAGAGACGGCTATAGATATTTTATCACTTTCACGGATGATTTGAGTAGATATGGATATGTCTACTTAATGAAGCATAAAAGTGAGTCCTTTGAAAACTTCAAGGAATTCCAGAATAAGGTTGAGGACCAACTGAAAAAAAAGATTAAAGCACTTCGATCAGATCGTGGTGGCGAATATCTTTCAAATGAGTTTGATCAACATCTTAAAGACTGTGGCATAGTATTACAGTTAACTCCACCTGGAACACCTCAATTAAACGGTGTGTCCGAACGGAGAAATCGAACATTACTTGATATGGTTCGATCCATGATGAGTCACACGGTAGTACCTGATTCACAATGGGGTTTTGCTCTTTTGTCAACTGCTCTTATACTTAACCGAAGTCCGTCTAAAGCTGTCGACAAGACTCCATATGAGATATGGAAGGGAACGGTCCCTAACTTGTCCTTTATTCGGGTTTGGGGCTGCGAGGCTTCTGTCAAGTGGAGACACGAGGATATGCTCGGCACGCGATCGGTCAAGACATACTTTATTGGTTATCCAAAAGGAATGTTTGGTCATTACTTCTATTCGCCTACCGAACATCGAGTTTTTGTTGCGGCTAGTGCGAAGTTCTTAGAGAAAGAGTTTCTCGAGAACAAGTCAAGTAATAGAACCTTCGATCTGTCGGAGACTCAAGAACCAACAACCGAGCAACCGATGGAGGACGATGTTCCTTCAACTTGTGCTACGGATAATATTCCTCAGGAACCTAGGAGGTCGGGTAGAGTCTCCATTCTTCCAGATAGATACATTGGTATGGTCGAGGAGAATGATAGAGATGACATTTTTCTCCTAGAGAGTAACGAACCCGCTACCTATAAAGGTGCCATGATCTATTCCGACTCTAAGCTATGGCTTGAAGCCATGCAATCCGAGATGGACTCCATGTATGAGAATGATGTATGGGATCTGGTTGATTTGCCTGATAAGGTACGACCTCTTCAGTGCAAATGGCTTTATAAGATAAAGCATTATGTAGAAGGATAACCAGACACCTATAAGGCACGACTAGTGGCAAAAGGTTTCACTCAAGTGCAAGGATTGCATTATGATGAAATCTTTGCACCCGTAGTTATGCTGCGTTCCATTCGGATAATCTTAGCGATTGCCGCTTTTCATGACTATGAAATTTGGCAGATGGATGTGAAAACCTCCTTCTTAAACGGTTATTTGGAGGAGAAATTGTACATAGTACAACCCGAAGGTTTCATTGATCCTAAAAATCCTAAGAAAGTTTGCAGGCTTAAGTGTTCTATTTATGGACTTAAGCAAGCATCTCGGAGTTGGAATCATCGTTTCGACCAGGTGATAAAAGAGAATGGTTTCACTCGATCGGTCGAGGAACCATGCTTGTATGTCAAGTCGAGTGGGAGTAAGATTGTCTTCTTGATATTGTATGTCGATGACATACTCTTGATTGGGAATGACATTCCTCTCTTATCTTCGATAAAAGTATGGTTAAAGAACCATTTCCAGATGAAAGATCTGGGTGAGGCACAACGCATATTGGGGATCCGTATCTATAGAGATAGATCACGACGGATGTTATCACTCAGGCAAGAGTCTTATATAGATAAGATTCTTGAGAGGTTCAGCATGACCAACTCCAAGAAGGGGAACCTTCCAATGATTTCTGGGATGCATTTGAGTAAAGCTCAGGCACCCAAGACATCGGAAGAGATCGAGCGCATGAGTCGTGTTCCTTATGCATCTGCCATAGGATCGATCATGTATGCCATGATATGCACTCGTCCAGACGTAGCATATGCATTGAGTATGACGAGTCGGTACCAAGGCAATCCAGGTGAAACACACTGGATGGCTGTTAAAAACATCCTTAAATACTTACGAAGGACTAAGGATTGGGTATTGACTTATGGAGAAGATACTAAGCTATGCGCAATCAGTTACGCGGAAGCTAGCTTCCAAACGGATCGAGATGACTCGAAATCTCAGTCTGGATTCGTCTTTACTCTTAATGTCGCTGCGGTCAGTTGGAAAAGTTCCAAACAAAGTGTTATAGCAGATTCTACAACTGAGTCCGAGTACTATGCCGCTTCGGAAGCTGCAAAGGAAGCAATATTGATGCGTCAGTTCTTACAAGGACTAACCGTAGTTCCTAGTTCGAATGACCCAATCACCATCTATTGTGATAATAGAGGTGCCATCTTCCAAGCTAAGGAGCCTAAGTCTAGACATGTACTTCAAAAGGCTCACATGATTCGAGATTACGTGGAGCAAAAGGAGATAGTGATAGACAAGATTGCTTCGGATGACAACATCGCGGACCCTCTCACTAAACCGTAAAAATATGATAAGCATGAAGGGCACATTATTTCCATGGGAATTAAACGTGTTCCTGAGTTGTAGTAGCTGTTTATATGGATTAGATAAATGTCTCTTTTTCATATACTATTTATAATATCATCGTATTGATTCATATTTTGTTTTTCATGTGGATTGTACGACAACATTGAACGCCACAAAGTGAACTGAATTACATTATATTTGTTTTGGTCCGTAATTGCCACATGAGCTGATAACTCTGGCAGTTATATTGTGAAGTTGATTAATGGTGGGTTCAACGAGCCATAAGTCAAACGGTTGACTGATCGATCACAGATACGGGTTATAAAGATACCTCGTAGGACATCGTGACAACGTTATGGAGTCCTAAATGTTTAAGAACATTCGGTGCCAGGTCGTGGATTGGACGTCCATAGTGTTCCTAGAGTCGATTCTTTTGACTATCGACTGTCTCTTGAGATTAAGGCAGTTTTTGGGTGACTTTAGTTTCTTTATCATGGTCGACCGTAACAGGAGGCTAAACAGATTTTTACTGGGTCATTGAATACTGTGCTTGTGTCTGCAGGATTCGAGTTCAAGAAAATATCCAACCTTTATCAGGTTTTGTTATTTCTCAGGGCCACTCGAGGAGTTGTAACTGAAATGCATGGCCATGCTCGAATAATGATTCGTTTATCAGTTAAGTTACTCTCTAGTCGGGAAAACCACTCTTGATACTGATCGCTTTTAAAATGCGACCTTTGTAAATACGGACTTAGCAAATTGTTTTACATTGAGTGGGAGAAATTTTGGATATGAGAATCGGTTATCGCACATACACTTGTAAGGACAAGTGGAAGATTGTTGGAGCTAGTGTCCACCACAGTTATTGTGATAACGTGTATAAATCTCTTACAGGTTCACAGGTCATACTTAGTATTCTTATCAGTTGATTAACTTTTATCGATAACGGTTGGCTTGCTTGAAGTTTGACGTTATTGTCATTTTAATGGCGGTGATCAACTGGTCCCTAAAAGTCACACCTAAAAGATGTGTTTGAGAGATATGATTATATGAATAATATAATCATATTGATGCCTTATATGACTAAAAGGTTAGTCGATGTATATGACTAAAAGGTTAGTCAATATAATGATGATACGATTATTTAATACGATTAAATAATACTAGCTGAGACGAATTAAATGTTAATTCGTAATTGAATATAAACTGTTATATCTAATTGATGTATATAATGTATGATCGGTTATGTCGCGGTCCCGATACAAAAATAATTACCCCCACTTAGGCTAACAACTAAAGGAATGTAATTAGGGAAGTAGGGTGTCGATCCTCAGGGAGTACGTGTTAAATATGAATTGCTATGGAGTGATTTTTATTTAAGTTCGAGTCATTTGAGGTGATTGTCTAAACTATTAACATAAAATAAAATGACAAGTATGTAAATGACGATATGTAAATGACAAATATGTAAATTGCAAAATGTAAAACTCAAAAACAGACTACTTACCCGATCGGGTTGTCACGTACCCGATCGGGAAAATGCTCTGATCCGAATGACAACAATTAAATTCTAACTAAAGGCGATATTTAAATGACAATATTGAAGGGCTATCTAACTAGACTAATAAACTAGATAATAATAATAAAGTAAACTATCTAGGAACGGAAATAGAAAGACGATAAAGTAAACTAACTAGATAACAATAAAATAAACTATCTATAACGGTAAAATAAACTATCTAATCAAATTGAAATAGTGAAAGAGAAATACATGTAAAACTAATTAAAAGTTTCATTGATACTAACATTAGAATTACTATGATTGTCTAGGCCTTGTAGCGGTATATTCCTTTCGGATTCGTACCGACCTTTTAGTGGGTCCTAACGTCCTCTCAGCATGGTTAGGTCACTAAACCCCTATTGGCAGTCCTAATTCCCATACCAACTCTCGTTATAAAGATAGAAATTGACTAATACAAATAATTGTTCATGGCCACTAAACATAGTTATAGAATTTGACACAACCAAAGGAAGAAACAACTAGATGGTTCAAATGGTATCTACTCTTATTTTAATTCATTTAACTCGTAAATCATTTCAATATTACAACTCTATTTATTTTATTTACACAATGGTAATCTTACAATATTATATCTAATTTATGTGATCATGTGATTAAGTAAATTAATAAGAAAAAGATGTAGGAAATTAAACTATGAAATATAAATACTAAAGTAATTAGGGTGATTATATTAATAATGATTCTAGTGATGAATTCTATGATTATATGATTAGGTAAAATATAATGTGACATCCTAAACAATATTTCAGTTTTAACTAGATTAATTTTAGATTGATTTCCTAATAACAATAATACGAAAACAATACTAATTAATTTAAGGTTCATGATGAAAATTGCATAGTAAAAGATAGAGAATTACCGAGTTTGGAATATGAATATATAAGAACGAAAGTAAAGAACAAATATCCAATAACAAAAGCTATGAAAACACTAGAGAAACACTAAGATAAATCCAATTGAGGAAGGATGTAGCTATGCTTTGGTCTTGGTCAAGGCAATACGGAATTGGGCTTGGGCTGATCTTCTTTTTGACTTGGGTTGATGTTTCCTTTTGAAGTTCAAAGCCAAAGTCCAAGATAAATCTAATTGAGGAAGGATGTAGCTAAATCGTAATCAAATCGTGAACTGGCTATCATCAATTCCTTGAAAACTCGTATCCTAGTGTCTTTGCTCCATAAAGTAGGAAAATATTGCAAAACCGCTTCATTTCCTATAAAACGAGTCAAAACACGCAAAACAACTAGAATAGCAATATTAGCTCATTAATCACTTAACAAAGTGCATAAATCGTATGAAAATCGAGCTAAAACGGGGGATAAATTAGTACAAAATATCACTTATCAAACTCCCCCAAGCTAAACCCTTGCTTGTCCTCAAGCAAACATACCAATCATAACTAGGACAAGGGTAGCTAACGATGATCAGTCTATCCTACAAATCTCAAAAAGTAAGCTCTTAATAAGTAGATGAATCATAAGCCCTTAGCAACAAGGGCGAAGGAAAATGCGAATCATGGTTGAGATTTACATAACGGCGCAGCATAGAAAATATTCTTTGGACCTTTTCAGCTCTTGCATGATCTTTTTGACAATGAACTCTCACGGTACACTCTTCACTCAAATTTTTGTAAAATAGGAAATATTGGTTCAAATTTGAAGTGACACTCACCTATCTACAACTTATAAGAATGTGCCCGCAGTCTAGTATGGTAGACAATCCAAAACCATTAAGTAAAACTAATCATGATCGAAATGTAATATAGGAAGCATTAGAAAAGTAAAGAAGAGGCTTGGGAAATTTGGGTAGGAAAGTGGACAAATGATTTTGGTCATGTGGAGCTTAAAGTCAAGATAGTAATAACCAAATGTTTAGTGGATACTTAATCCAAATCATACCAATTCCCATCAACAAAAGTCAAAGCCAAAAGCAGCATATTGGCTTATTAAACATGAAAACTCAAGTTACGACTTCCCATAATTTTTCTTTCTTTTCTTTTCATGGAAGCGTTTTTCCTCTTTTTCTTTTCTCACTTTTTCTTTTGAACTTTCAATTTTTCTTTCTTTTTCATTTTTCATCATTTTTTCAAAGCTCCTTTTTTTTTCTTTTTCTCTTTCACATCAAAACCCGGGAATTAGCAATCCCGAAACAAGTTCACACCAAATGGTGGCATTATCAGAACATCGCAAAAGCACAGAACACCCCTACACATATAGTTGCTTACTAGCTCAACAAGGGTAGGTAATATTATAATGTAGCTAGAAAGAAGGGTGTTTTTGCGAAATGTGAACAAGAGATTGAATGGCTTCAAAATGTAGATCATGACAGTAATACTTATAGAAAATGGAATAAAAACAATACTTATGCGTTTTGATGTAACACAGACTATAAGGAGAAACTACTCAGTCCTAAACTGGGATCGGGTTCAGATGTACCGACCACTGGAGGCTCTACCTTACAATTTGAGTAGCTTGCCAAAGTCAAGATCAAGCTTAATTAAGTCCAAATGCAATTTTCTACCTACTGTGTACAAGACATCCCCATGAATGCACAATTCCTCATAACATAATGAAACATCAGCTTATAAAAACTATAAATGACAAATGTAAGATGGAAATGATCTTTCCTTTTTCTTTTTTTTTTTTTCGATTTTTTTCTTTTTTTTTTTTTTAATAAAAAATAAAAATGAACTAAGAAAATTAAAAGAAAATAAAATAAAAAATAAATAAAAATCTAAATGCAATCCTAAATGCAGATCCTAAATGCAAATCCTCCCCCAAGCTAAAACTTCACATTGTCCTCAATGTGCATGCAATTATAACAGAAACAAACCGAGAAACGGCTGGTAGCACATAGAACAGAGAAACGATATGAGATTCTAATGGGAAAAGGGTCTTAAAAAGAAAACTAAAAATGCGAAAAATAAGGGAAAGAAAAAAAATTCTTACAAAATGTCTAGCCTCACCCAAGCTAGTATAAACAAGGGGAGCTCATCATCTCATCACAAAGGCCACCAGCTACGGCCTCTCCTCTCAGAAGGAGGTGGCTCGGATGCGGATCCAGAAGCATCTGTATAGTAGGTATCATCTGCAGAATAATAACTACCACGAGAAGCAATGATCCCGGTTGGGTTGCTGGCTCCTAAGGATTGGTACTCTTCTACTTGATGATCTCCAAAATCACCTCTATACCCTCCAAAACTCTCAACGCCATAGTCGGTTCCACAGTAATCCGGTCCGGTCTACTGCACACCTGCATCATAAGTAGTACCATACCCACCTTCGGGCCAAGTATAAAAAGACGGGTGGGGGCCCTTAGGTCTAATCACACCTTGCCTAGCAAAGTGATCATAGATGGGGTGCAAAGCAAGCTGCTGGTCGGACTGAATTCTATTAACGGACAAGGTTAACGCTTCAAACATGGCGGTCACATCGCCCGCAGCATGGGTCGAGTGAGAGGATGATCCTACCTCAGGGCGGGGGGATCTAAGTTGAACAGGGGGGGTCAATGTGGGTAATATCCCCAACAGGAAGGTAGTAAGTGGGTCGGGGTAAGATAGCCTCACCCTCTTGAAGTTGAGGACGCTGCCGAAGAAATGGAATTTGCTCTACCTCGGCGGTCAACTTGACCGAATCACGGCCAGCTATCCTCCAAATCATATGGGGGTGAGAGACTCGAAACCAGTTGAGCTGAACAAAATAAACATAATCCAACACATTTCCCATCTTGGTGGGAGGTGTAGTCAATGCCTGGAGGTCGGTGGTGGCTTGGTTAAAACCACAAACTCGCATAGCAAGGTGAGTGATAAGACCTCCATAGACAATGGTAGTGTTCTTAGGATTAATAGCTTTGGTCAACTGAACAGCAAAATGATACGGTATATTAATAGACCATGGTTCATCACCATTCACATTCAAAAATCCTCCTAACATTTCTAACTCCACTCGTCTCACCAAATGAGGCTCAGCACAACCCAAAAAGGTCCATCCCATGAATCTTTGCCAGATTCTAATGGCGGGATGATGGATATGTTGGTGTGGGACATGGTCCCAACGAGAGACAGGGTAAGTCGAAATAACACTCCAAAGCAGGCTAATATCAAAGTCTTCTGGAGGTGAGGTAACAGTATCCTCAGTGGTGAGACCAAATTGTCTAGAAAAGTTCTCCAAGTTCATATTATAATCATCATTAAACAAGCGAAACTGAACTTGAGGCATGGTATTTCTATTTCTAGACCTATGTAACTCGAAAGAGCTTAAGAATTCAAGGGTTAATTGAGGGTAGGTCTCATAACTAAATTTCATGCTAGCATTCATACCTAGACCCCTAAATAACACTTTAACATGCTCATAAAGTTTCATATGCCTTAAAGAAGAAACATTGAGGAACTTGGTAGCCCTCATACCTTTGCTTTTAAGTATACACCAATTTTGCCATTGCTTGTGTGAACTAAATTCTACATCCGGAAAGTTAGGATCATGCATAGCATTTCCTTGATTTTCGGGTTGATCGTTTTCTTCAAGCATTTCTATATCTTCTTCTTGTGCTCTACTACTCTCTCCTTGAGTGGAGGTTCTTGCCCTCTTCGATTTCCTTAATGTAGGTGCCATTTTCTACAAATAACTAGTATTAAAACACTTCATTTATAAACACAAGTTGATAGCATACATGTTAGAATACTACGTTTTGAGCACAAATTCAAGCATAGTGATCTTAGTGAAACATTGTCATGCTATCTTTTGAGCAGAAATGGATGTTTTAAGCGTAACAATATGTCACTAAGATGAACAACATATAATTAAATCATGAGTTTGGCTACTACCTAAGGGTACTAATGCTAAATTAACACAATAAGATCATAAGTTCATAGTGTAAAGCATGAATTCAAGCATCATACTACCACTTAAGCAAAAGTTCTTAGCATATAGTAAAGATGAGTATCCTAATTAGCATATGGGCATCCAAATCATAGTAATCATCCTAATTAATCACTAGAATTCGCTCTATAGCATGTAAGAATCATTAGAAATCCAATTTAAACAAGTTTTTCAATCAAAATCAAGAACCCCCAAATTTGAGTTAGGGTTTGTTCATGTTGGATTTCTGAAAAATATAGAGAGATTGAAGTAACTAAAGTAGAATTAACTTACTTGATGATCCTTAGAAGTTGCCCTTGATGAACTATAGGAACAAATTTTGTAAGAAAAGACTAAGAATTGAAGGTTTTGAGAGAATTTTGAGCTTTGAAATTGAAGAACACGGGTATAAGGCAGCAAGCAAAGGGTAGCAAGTGGGTTTTTTAGAAGAAAATAGAGCAAAATACGAATCAGGCAATTTACCCGATCGGGTATACAGCAATCCGATCGGGGAAACCTGCTGGTCTGTTTTTTGTTTTATTTTTCTTTGCTACTTGCTCTTACCTTTGGGCTATATCCTTGAACATACGTACTAACCTTAGTAATCTTGGCAACTTGGGCCAAGGATAGCTCCTTCTTGTCTCAATAAGTCCTCCGATTCTAAGTACGAAAAACTATCAACTAAACATGCACAATAACAAGTAAAACGAAAAATTGTTCCTAACTATTACAACACTAAATCCAAAAATAGTCCAAATAAAATAGTCCAAATTATTTTCTAATAAGTGGAATAAAGAATGCATAAAGAAAAAGTAAAGAAAAAGACGGGTTGCCTCCCGACAAGCGCATTTTTAAGTCATGCTAGACTTTGTTTTGCTATCCCTCCTTAAGCCTTATGAAGGGATTTGAGCTTCTTGTAGCTGGATTCGTCCTTGAATTTCCTCATTTACCTTTTGCTAACACCCATGGCAATCTCATTCTAAAAATGCTTCCGAAGCTTTGAAAGCCTCGAGGTCGCCATCTCTAACGCTCAACACATTCCCCTTTTTATCAAAGGTGGCACTCGATCCATCTATTTTAAACGTGATCTTTTCTCCTTTCACATCTATACAAGCTCCAACCGTATTTAGGAAGGGTCTTCCTAATATAATATAGTCATCCCTTTCTTTATTTGAAAATATGACATAAAAATCGATTGGAATAAGGAAGTATCCAATCCGTATTGGGACATCTACCACAATTCCTGCGGGAGTATGCATAGATCCATCGGCTAGTTGAAGGCTAGTACTAGTGAATTTCATTTGTATTGGGTAATGGTCATGATAGACATTAAAAGGCATGACGTTAATAGCGGCTCCTAAATCACACAATGCACCTTGAACCTTTTGAAAACACATTGTGAAAGAAATGTTGAAACAACCTGGGTCCTTAAGTTTGGAAGGAATGATAATCTTCCCTTCTTCAAGGGTAGGTTCCTTGGAGTTCTTGGTTGCTTCTTTTTCTCTAGATATCTTGCCAATCCTTACTTCTAATTTTGAAAAAGCTTCGTTTGTTGCCAAAGTTGCTTCTTCAATTCTTCCTTCTAATTTCCCTTGAGCTTTTATCAATGTCATGATCAAAGCTTCGAGACGAGATGTCTCCTCATGTGTAGGGACTTTGGTTGGTTTGGATAGTGTTGGATTGTTGCAAAGTTCATGGGGTAACCTAAAAATTGTCTCCTTACTCTTTCCATTCCCAAGAGGATGATCACAAGGTTTGTCACTAATCATGTCAATTGTGACAATCGATGGTGCTTCACCCCCTTGGGTGTTTTGGCTAGAACTCGATGGGGTCAATTCTTCTACTCTCTTCTGGAGAGATAAAATGGTTGATTTGAGTGAGTTTAAGCTAGAACAGAAGTATGAGTACATATTATGTTGGGCATAGGTTACTTCCCTTAACTTGATATCTACTTTAGCTATAAATTGATCATTTTGAAAGGATAAGTGTGGAATTGTATGAGATGTATTAATGGGTTGAGTTTGGCGAAATTGTGGGTGGAAAGGGTTTAAGGGTGTGAGTTTGTTCCCACATCGTTGAGGTGCATGCCCTATTCCCCCACAAAGTTCACATGGTGTTGTTAATGAGGTAAATGGGTTGAAAACTTTTGGGCGATATAAAGTGCTTTTTGGGGTGGTTTCGTTTGGTTGAACGGGACATGCTAAGGAAATTGTGGTGTCAACATCATTTGAAGTTTCCACTCGACTCTTCTTTCGCTCTCCCCCATTGTTTTGTGAACCTTCCCCACTTTCTTTTTGTGAATTAATTGATAGGTTTGACAAATTGGTTCTAAACCTACGGTGAAAGGCGATGACAATCTCCTCCCACTGCATTGGTCTTGTGGCATCCTTTAAACGACGGGTGAACCACCATTTAGCTTCTCCCTTTAGTGACAAAGGAAAAAGTGTTTCTCTAATTTTGTTTTGGGTGATTTCCTCCCTTATAAAGGTTTGACACAATTCGCAAAAGGTTTGGAGATGGTGTGACGGGTTTTCGTTTGGTTTTCCACTAAATTGGTTACCCTTTATGAGAGCAATCAAAGTCATATGGACCCTTAGGATCCCACTAGCGAGCTCAAAAACCCGGTACCTTGGATCTTCCCTTGTTAGTACCATTTTTGTCAACCTACAAGAAAAACACAAAAGAGAAAGTTAGTAACGATTTAGGTACGGTTGCACCTAAAAATGGTAGAAATGATAAACAAAAACCAACAATTCATAGATAAACAAAACCGTGCTCCCCGGCAACGGCGCCAAAATTTGATCGGTTATGTCGCGGTCTTGATACAAAAATAATTACCCGCACTTAGGCTAACAACATAAGGAATGTAATTAGGGAAGTAGGGTGTCGATCCTCAGGGAGTACGTGTTAAATATGAATTGCTATGGAGTGATTTTTATTTAAGTTCGAGTCATTTGAGGTGATTGTCTAAACTATTAACATAAAATAAAATGACAAGTATGTAAATGACGATATGTAAATGACAAATATGTAAATTGCAAAATGTAAAACTCAAAAACAGACTACTTACCCGATCGGGTTGTCACGTACCCGATCGGGAAAATGCTCTGATCCGAATGACAACAATTAAATTCTAACTAAAGGCGATATTTAAATGACAATATTGAAGGGCTATCTAACTAGACTAATAAACTAGATAATAATAATAAAGTAAACTATCTAGGAACGGAAATAGAAAGACGATAAAGTAAACTAACTAGATAACAATAAAATAAACTATCTATAACGGTAAAATAAACTATCTAATCAAATTGAAATAGTGAAAGAGAAATACATGTAAAACTAATTAAAAGTTTCATTGATACTAACATTAGAATTACTATGATTGTCTAGGCCTTGTAGCGGTATATTCCTTTCGGATTCGTACCGACCTTTTAGTGGGTCCTAACGTCCTCTCAGCATGGTTAGGTCACTAAACCTCTATTGGCAGTCCTAATTCTCATCCCAACTCTCGTTATAAAGATAGAAATTGACTAATACAAACAATTGTTCATGGCCACTAAACATAGTTATAGAATTTGACACAACCAAACGAAGAAACAACTAGATGGTTGAAATGGTATCTACTCTTCTTTTAATTCATTTAACTCGTAAATCATTTCAATATTACAACTCTATTTATTTTATTTACACAATGGTAATCTTACAATATTATATCTAATTTATGTGATCATGTGATTAAGTAAATTAATAAGAAAAAGATGTAGGAAATTAAACTATGAAATATAAATACTAAAGTGATTATGGTGATTATATTAATAATGATTCTAGTGATGAATTCTATGATTATATGATTAGGTAAAATATAATGTGACATCCTAAACAATATTTTAGTTTTAACTAGATTAATTTTAGATTGATTTCCTAATAACAATAATACGAAAACAATACTAATTAGTTTAAGGTTCATGATGAAAATTGCATAGTAAAAGATAGAGAAATACCAAGTTTGGAATATGAATATATAAGAACGAAAGTAAAGAACAAATATCCAATAACAAAAGCTATGAAAACACTAGAGAAACACTAAGAAATAAACTATATTCTAAAACTTGTAAGAAAGAAATAAACTATGAAATGTGTTATTGTATGAAAGTATGCTAAAAGATAATATGAAGTATTCTAAAACTTGTAAGAAAGAAATAAACTTGTAAGATGATAAGAGATAAGAGATAAGAGATAAGAGATGATAATTGTGTGTGATGATCATTGGCTTTTATAGGGCTGCATGGCTGCTGATCTCTCGTCCAAATTCATACCCTAGTCAAAGCATTAAATCACTCATTTAAGCTCGGTTGAAGAAGAGCTAAGTAACGTCCATTTGAAGAAATACCCGATCGGGTAAATGGTAATCCGATCGGGTAAGTGTGCAGGATGGATTCTTCCGTCTTTTCGTCTTAGGCACGGAATCCTATGCCTTGGTCTTGGTCAATGCAATACGGAATTGGCTTGGGCTGATCTTCTTTTGACTTGGGTTGATGTTTCCTTTTGAAGTTCAAAGCCAAAGTCCAAGATAAATCCAATTGAGCAAGGATGTAGCGGAATCGTAATCAAATCGTGAACTGGCTATCATCAATTCCTTGAAAAATCGTATCCTAGTGCCTTTGCTCCATAAAGTAGGAAAATATAGCAAAACCGCTTCATTTCCTATAAAACGAGTCAAAACACGCAAAACAACTAGAATAGCAATATTAGCTCGTTAATCACTTAACAAAGTGCATAAATCGTATGGAAATTGAGCTAAAACGGGGGATAAATTAGTACAAAAAATCACTTATCAATGTAATTATTTAATACGATTAAATAATGTAAGCTTAAACGAATTAAATGTTAATTCGTAATTAAATATAAACTGTTATATTTAATTAGCAAATTATAAATATACGATATTTATAGTTGACGTATATATTATACGATATTGTCATAATAAATGATGTCGACTTATTAATATGTGACAACATAAATGACAATAATAATACATACACATATTATACATTAAATAAATAAAAGAAGGAAGACTACTATAATGACTCCACTTCTTAATACAAGTAGAAGAAAAAGAGGGAAGACTCCTCCCTCTACTCCACTACTAGTTGGACGGTCCAAATAGGAGAGGAGGAGAGTTTTATATAAACTCTTCTTCTCTACTTTCTGATCATCACAATTACTTTCACAAAAATTAGAAGTAATTTTTGTTCATTCTAGCACAAGAAAAGGCCTTTCTCAGAACATCTTGGGTGCAACGATTAGGAGAATATCGATCTCGATATTTTTTCTTAGGCCATATTGCTAGGACCAAAGGTTGATTCTAATCTTTATGCTTTTCGTTTATGACTCGTATTTCATATATTATAATTTCGATATAATCCTTAAATTTCATGTATGAAATATACCGATATTTCCCACAATGTGTGGACCCATTTCTTGTGCGCCTCTTCTGCATCATATTTCTTCGTATACTTTGGTTCTTCTTCAACATCCGTGCCTTGATCGGTTTAAAAACCGTCACGTGACGTTATCTAAATAAACAAAGCCCTCTTTTTCGGACATGTAATCCGAAGGCCAACTTTTTATCATCAGCGTTTTGCTCGCCACAACCGAGCATGAATCCCCAACGAAACGTTTCAATCCTGACATTGTCTTCCGTACATCCAATACAGTGACATATATATTTCCATAGCGAGAGTTCTCCTGACAACAGGCACAAGCAAATCCTCACCTATCCAAGACGGCTGGCGAGCCTCACTACGTGTCTCAAGTCCAAGTAAGAAGATACTCTGGTATGGTTTTTTCTTATGGCTGGCGAGATTTCATACGTAGTCTAACGGACTTTAAACGACCATCCCCGATGGTCGACAAACTTTAAAATGTTCCCGACGACAGATCCTTGGTTAAGTCCCCTTGAACCTCCTTGCGTCACCATAGTCGTCAGGTTGTAATCTTCGATTAACCTGATGGCTATACTTTGACTTTTGCCTTGTCCAAGTCTCAGTCAAAGTGGGGGCTCTGTAGATACCTCGTTTCTACACCTTCCGCCAACTACCCAGTGATGATTGGGCCGCATGTTTGTTACAACGAAAAGTTTTATGACAGTTAATCGTTAAGTGATAGCTCAAAAAGTTGAGTCTACCCCTTGGTCGTCATATACGCGCCGATACGGTCGTTTTGACATTCATTAGAGTTTATTTGGAGTCTGGGTCAAAACCGCTTCATTTTCTGATAATCGTCTTTCAAAACCGTGCTTGAACGCTGGAGAATATTTCAGATATTTTAATATTTCAAAACTTATCATTTTTGGTAAAATATATCCGTATTTTATTGAAGAGTATTTGAGATCTATCGCAATTCCTAAAAAGAAACGCGAAAGTAACGCAGCAGGTGCTGCTTCCCTTCCAATTGTCGCATTCCCTGCTGCGCCTCTTCTCCAGCTCTGTTTTCCTGTTTCCAGAATATTTTTTAGATTTCTATCCGTATTCGACTTATTCCAAAACTCTTCGAAGTTTTCCCTATAAAAGGAGAGCTTCGCTCTCACTTTCAGGGCACGCGAGTGTTCAGCCCCTTCTCTTCTCTCTTTGCATTCTAGACCTTGCTCTAAGCTTATTGACAACTACATGCTTGATCAAACGACCATGTACGCTCAGATCCTTCTGGGTACCTGTCTCGTTTTGCATTGACCTACCAATTTGACCAACACAACCTAATTAATCAAATATAATCATTCAATTTCCTCTTTCGAGGGCACTTTCATTACATCGAATTGAGCTATCACTAAAAGACAACTTAGTTAACTTGTTTCGTCAAGCATGTAAGTTTGAGGGTGTGATAATCTCGTCTTGTAATTTATTTTATCTCTCGTATTGTATAAATTATGTAAGATTCGTGTCGGATTCATGTTAAAACCGCTTTCAAACCTTTTATTATTATTAGTCTTTCATAAATTACCTTTTAACATTACTTCATATATATTTATCTAGTTCTCGACTTAGATACCTAGTAGTCAATATAGTGGGTTTTTGTCGTCTTTAATTCGAGATCTAGTCCTTAAATCCGTCTTTGATATAGTTTAGTATAGTTAAAATCTATTAAAACACTAAATAATCGCGATTCTGGCTTCACAGCCAGAACCTAGCTCAAGAAGAGACGCAGGAAAGGGTGCGCCTCTTCCAAAGCACGCACCACCTGCTGTGCCTGTTCTGGGTTGTGTTTAGTCTCTGAACTTCCTGGTTCGCTCCGACGTAGTTTAATTCGTTAAATTAATCGACTATTAATAGTATTATCGCTGTTAATCTAATTCGTTTAACATTATTATTAAGTTCTCTTAATTATTTCCTTTTCTTCAAATCTTTCAAACATATTTCCGACATAGATCCCTCGAATCCGTTGTAATCTTTATTCTTTTATAATTCATTCTCTGGTAAATCCCATATGATTTATTGCTTTTTCACTTGTCAATTGAATCTAAACCTTACTTTGACCTAATTGATTGTTAAATTACATGTCAACCGACTACTTTTAACTCACATGTTAGGATCAAAACTTGGATGTTACATAGCATGCATATAACCGACAACACATCGATAACAAAATAGTTTCTTCAACCATTAGTACAGGCCGCCATCGAGGCGGGCGGGATTAGGTGTTCGATCAAAAGAGCTTCCTTAAACGTACCCTCACACCGTACTCCAAATCTTTGTGAGCACCCGTATTCATTGACATCCACGAGAGTCATTCTAGACATAGAATGCTAAGGGTAACGAGTTCTATAGTGCTCATGTCATCGCGTGATGTCTTGACATGGCATGAAGTATTCGAACGGTTCCAACTTCCCACAAAAGTGTATCGCACCCCGAGACTTCCCATGGTGACCAAGTAAAAGTTATAGGGGAAAAACTGCGATTCCGGAAAGTCTCTCAAATCTCTGCGGTAGCTCTTTACAACACTTACCCGGGTTCATTTTATTAGACACGCCTAAGTTCGTTAGTTCATTGGTTTTAGGTTCAAAAATCGATCGCTCTGATACTACTTTGTAACACCCCCACACACCAAGGTGCCTTACAAGACCCTTTTAATACATGGAAGTGCTACAATCTCGGTTGCTCGAGGTAGTAATTATCATAACAAGCCATTAAGAAACAACATTTATTAAATAACTGTTTAAATGTCAATACATAACCAAACATATGGCATACCATACGACCAAAATATCAAATCTGTAACACCCGCAAATGTACACTTTTTATAGTGAAAATATTTTACGGATACTTTTCAGCGAAATTTAGTTTTAATCGTAAATTTAATTTTCCGAGTCAAATTTAGAATTTCCGAGTTCGTATTTGGAATTTCCGCGAGATTCCATGTGAATCCCGTCTTAAGGCGACTTTGACTTTTGTTGACTTTTTCCTTATACATATCATACTACCACTTAACCTTAGTTCTTCACAACTCAAACACAACACTTTCTTCATCACTAAGAAATCAACCAAAACCTTGCCTCCATTTTTGATCCGACTTGTAATCGTCATAACTCGCTCATTTCTTGCTCAAATTCTCGTAGATTCGTCTTATTCTTCCCCTCTTAGCTTCCTCTATTCGTATTGGTAATAAAATTACCGTCTTTCTCACTTTTTAAATTATCCGTCTTTCTCAAGGTGAATGATATTCATCTTTTATTATCTAATTGTATGTAGGTGGAGACTAGGAAGGTTTAGAAACCGTTTAAAGACGCGAAAAGGTAACGGTGAAGGGTTACTCTATATCATTTACGTGTTTTATGTGTTTTCTAGGCTAGTAATCGTATTTAGATTATGGTTAGTATGCTTAGGACTTGTGTTGTTGTTGTTGGTTGTTGTTAGTGGTTAATTGATATGTGAATTGATGGTTTGTTATGATAAATCAGGATTTTTTGTAACAACCCGAAAAGTACCCTATTTTTCTAGGGAAAATATTTTACGGATACTTTTCAGCAGATTTAAGTTTTAATTTAGAATTTATTGTTTCGAGTTGAATTTGGAATTTCCGAGTTCGTATTTGGAATTTCTGCGAGATTCCATGAGAATCCCGTTTTAAGTCATCTTTGACTTTTCTTGACTTTTAAGTCGTATTTGACTTTTCTTGACTTTTTAAGTCGTCATTGACTTTTCTTGACTTTTAAGTCGTCTTTGACTTTTCTTGATTTTTAAGTCAACTTTGACTTTCGTTGACTTTTTCCGACTCGCCTTGTAATTTGAAAGACCAAAATTTTATTCAAAAAAATAATAAATTTAATTTATTTTTATTAAGATTTATTTTTATTAAGATTTATTTGAATTTATGATAATTTAATATAATTATTTTGAATTTATTCGGAATTTAAGAGAAGGTTTTACGGTTTAACCCGAACGTCATTTAACTATTCCCGAGTCAACTTAAGTCCCGAAACAAACCCGCAACCCGACTTTGGCATGAGTCACACGCCCCATGTCATATTTTTCCACTCACTTTAGATCTTTTGATTACTTATTATTAAACTAATACAAATATCTAAGATATTTGTAACTTTATCGATCCGTCAATTTAAACTCCGCAAATCGCTTAAAAACAGACCCGATTCTCCTATGATCACACGTCTCTTTTTTTCCCCTCTTAGGACTTGATATTTCCTTTCTTTTGATTTAATTAACATAATATCTAAATCATATCTAGATATTTTATTAAACAATTATAAAATCTAATAATATCTAATTAATTACCATAATATGTTTATAAAACCCGAGTCAATCCCGTAACAACAATTTCAACACCCGACTCCATTATTTCCTATATTACACGGCACACCTTCCCACTTTACTCACCACTTATCTTTTCATTTTACATTAAATCAACTTAATATCTAATTAATACCTTCTTTAATATAATAAAAATCGTTCTTGGTGTTCTTCATCGTTCTTCATCGTTCTTCGTCGTTCTTGAGCAAAATCGTCACAAAACCTTCATTTCTTATTCAAATCCGTCCTAACTTATATTTCTAGAATCTCCTCTTCGCTCTCCATCTTCAAGTACGGTTTATTTTCAATTCCGTCAAAATCGTTTTCACCACTTTAATTATGGAAAATCAAGTTTTAATTCTAATAATGTTTTTCTTGTCATTTCTTATAGGGGAAGATTTTGAAGACGAGTTTGGTGACTCGTATATATTAGGGGAAGATTAGAAGACGGGTTTTTCTTTACTTCTTATTTTGGTGCTAATTGATTTTGCTAGCTAAGGTAACAATTAGTAACATTGATGTTGTTTATGATTTACGGTTTTTAATTAGTAACATGATAAGTTGTTATTTTTATTATGTTGTATGAATTTTTGATATGTTTAGTGTTCTTGATAAATTTGGATGATGGTTCATAATCATGATTTTTGTATGAATGATGGTTGAATTGGTTGTAAAAATGGATGTTGTTAATTAAAATCATGTTAAAATAAATTTGGGTGGTTGTTGTTGTTGGCCGTGGGTGGTGGCTGGTTTGGGGTGGCTGGAAACCGACCCAAACCAGGCCGGTTCAGCTCAGTTCAGGCCGGTCCAGGCCGGTTCAGACCCGGTCTGGATTGGTCCGGAAATTGTCCTTTGGGTTTTTGTCGATACTTGATTGTTTTGTTGTTGTTTTGACGTGTTTTAAATATGTTAAGCCTGCGGGAAATATTAAGACACGGTTTTTTAGAAAAGATGACCAAAACCGGTCCAAAATGAACCGTGGGTCCCCTTGGACTTGTGACGGTTTTAGAGTATTGTTATTTTATCGTGTTTTGTAATATTTAGCAAGTGGGAAATTTTAATAAGTAAATTATTTAATTAAAAGCTTTTCATTATATTATTATTTCTCACATGTTAAAAAATTATAATACGAGATTTTAGTTTAATTTGATATCATGTAAGTCAAGCGGGTTTTCGTATGAATTAATAATTCACATGTTAGAAATTGAATGGAATAGCATGAAATGAATGCAAAATTCTTATGTTCCAGCCTCGATGGCTAAGACTCTGTTTCTAGCCGGTTTGACCAAACGGGTTTGGTCAAACTACGATCTAGTCAGCCCCGTTTTGACTGATGACCCGTCGCGGGACTCGGGTCGGGGATTTGTCTTCAGTTAAGGTTTTATTTAATGAATGAATGAATGAGCCTTAGTAGATATGAGGCGATATGATATTTGAATATGATTTATATGCAATTAGTCACATGATAGGAAGTTTTTCCCGTGACTGTTGGATTGTGTGATATGTGTCGTGTTGACTAAGTACCCATAGAGAATTATGAGTATATGGCGTCTTGACCCTTCTAATTCTAAATGAGTAGCTTGGACCACGACATGGATAGGCCTTACTACCTTTAACGAGTATATGTTCACTGCTTGATAGCTTTTGTGTCACTGGCTTGGGCCTTTTGATACCAAGCCGGGGGCATGGCTGCCTAATTGCTTCCACTTTGGGAATGGAGCCAACTTAAGTACTAGCCAACTCTGCTTAGGGGGTCGCCTAGTAGAGATTCTCATGTACTTTTGGTCATGAGACGGGGAATGGAATAGCTGTTGTCGCTAGGTCTGATCAGTCTAGGACTAGGATGTTTTCCTACCTTCTGGTATAGCCTCGAGTTACAGAAGTCGACTATTGACAGTGCTAAGAACTTATGCCTGTTTCTAGATGTATTGGTCTTTCTTGTTTGTATGATTCTATGAATCTTAGAAGGTGAGATGCAAGCCGGCTAAGGTTGATAGAGTTTGGATTACCGGTTGTTAACTGATTCAATAAGCTTGCATGAGTAGCTTAGCCTTCATATGCCTAGGTACTAGGTTATATGTTAGTTAGTTGTTTATCAACATGAAAAAGCATATCTTATATGTTAAAGTTTTGTATTTCTCATATACATTGCTTTTATGTTATTCATATTTCATTAAACTCGACATTTAGTGGCTGGGAGAACTCGGATTTACTCCCCACTGACTGTGGCTTCCGTGTTTATATTTAATGCGGTTGGCAGGTTTGTGATGCATACTTGGGTACATTGACGAGCTAGCGAGCGAAGTATTTACCTTGGACATATATTCGGTTCTTAGGATTGTATATTATTATACACTCTTTTATTTCCGTATTTATACGGGAGATATGTCTTCCGTTTTGGATAATTCTTATGTATAATATTATTTCCTTTTGTTATGAACCGTTTTCTTTAAGACACCTTTATTATGATGAATATATTTAATAGTAGGTTCCGGTTTTAAAATTTACCGATTTTCACTAAAGTGAACCTATTAGAAACGTATTCTCATCTTTTATTTATTTAAATTATTTTTTTTCTTTCCGCAAATTTGAGGGTGTCACAGTTGGGATCAGAGCATTTTTGCTCCCGACGCACGTTTGTGTACCCTAGTATAAATAACTTGACCTTAATAAAATAATAAACTTGTGAGATAGAATGGTAGGATGGGTAGATTAGGATTTATGTTGTAGTCTCTTTGTTCTTGCTAAATGATAAGTACTAATCCGTGTTTTATTTTGCAAGATGCCTCCGAGAATTGACAACACGATCTTAGCAGCTCTTACTGTTATTATTCAAAATCAGCAAAATCAACAAAATCAACAAGCGAATCCTATTCCTAATCCTCCTCCCGACCGTGAGAGACACGGGAGTTATACGTGGGTTGCTTCACAACTATCTAGGAGCCATGCCAAAACCTATGGTGGTGAAGTAGATCCCGTTAAACTTTCTGAATGGTTAAGAGAAATGGAGAAGAACTTTTCTCTTTATGATGTTCTTGATACGGATAAAGTCCGTCTTGCTTCCCACTTCTTAGTGAAGGAAGCAGATCAGTGGTGGTCACTTACTGGCCCTACTTCTAAGTTGGAACCAGATTTTGGGTGGACTCGTTTCCTTGAGCTGTTGGAGGCGAGGTTCTACCCGGACGAATTGAGACAGCAGAAACTGAAAGAATTCATGGACTTCAAACAAGGAGTTCTTTCGGTTCAGGAGTTCACAACCAAGTTCAATGAGTTGGCTCATTATGCCACTCGACTTATTAAAGTGGAGGAAGACAAGGCCTTCTTTTACCTGGGAAAACTTTCTCCTCAGGTAAAGGGGAAGATCAGTTGGAGTGCTACTTCTTTTGTCTCTATCTACAATGATGCCATTTGGGCAGAGAGTTCTATTCGGGAGATTGCCGACGAGGCTCGTTCCTCGTATGTTGCTCCTTATTCTTATGGCAAGAGACCGTTATATCCTACTTCGCGACCTTTCTTTTCTCCCTCTTTCTCAAACAAGAGGAAGAATTTTCAGAGTGGACAAGCAAATCAGAGTAACCGTCCATTCGTCCCGAGCAACAACAACGATCCTAAGGGTCGTATCTGTTTTGCGTGCAAGATGCCTATGCATCCCGGTATTGGCTGTTTTAACAAGCCAATTGTGTGCTTTACTTGTCTGAAACCGGGATACAAGTCATTTGTATGTCCTGATAAGAAGAAGATAGCTTCTACACCAGATACTTCTGGGAGACCGAAGGGTCGAATTTTCATCATGAGCTGCGCTGAGGCCGATGCTCAACAAGACCTGGTGACTGGTATGTTTCAATTTATGAAATCCGTGTTTAATTTTATTAGATACGGGAGCTTCTTTGTCCTTTATTTCGATGAGACTATCCGATAATTTACCTCTCAAAGTTTCAATTGGAGAAAGTACTCCTATATCTTTACCGTCTAGAGATGTGTTTTCATGCTCGTATCTTCTTTCATACTCGGTTAGCTTCATAACTCTTCTATCTGTTTTGTCTCTTCCTCAACCTCGTTTTCTTTTTCGCCTTCGCCTTTTTCATCTTATCGTAGTCTTTAGTGACGCTTCCTAATGTTCCTTATCTCATATTCTTTTATCCCTACTCTCTTGAGAGGTAGTTTTTCTTATTAGCTAACGTAAGGGTTAGTAGGTGTGTTTTGAAGAAGTTTCGAATATGATACTTAACCATCCTATTAAGCTAGTTCCATGTTTAGATGATTATAAGGATTGAGGATAAACTTAGGAGGAAACTCTCCTAGTGGTTTTAGACTATGAAAGCTTAATGTTGCAATATCGTTTTGAGGATCGAAATAATCATAATGATAGTTGGTAGTAGTGGTTAAGAATTTTAGTGATTCTTTAAGTGTTACTTGAGAAATTGTTGGCTTTAAATGTTGAACCTAACGGGAATAATTACCTTGTGGAATTTTGAATTTGGATGACCAAACTTGAGGAATATTGTTATAAGCAAAAACCGATGTATTGAGAGTTTGGAAGAGATAAATAAATTGATTTACGGTTGCATTGCCTTATGTTTGGCAAAAGTTAAGTGAAATAAGATTTGTGTGACTAATCTCTTTGAGGTTTTGTGATTCAACTTTTGAGGATGAGAAGGTTAATTGTTAATAATTTAGGGTAATGAATTTTGGAATAAATTGGATCAAAGGTGCAACAAAACTTGTTGCATTGTCACTCGTTTTTGTGCTAATACAACCGTCCATGGGAATGTCCAAGTACACATCCCAAATGAAGGCAATTTAGGGGATCAACATTAGCATCTTGAGCTTTCAATTGTACGGGCCTGACTTTCAAGCTTCATATTTCAAGTTCTACTCGTGCAAATCCTTTGATTCTTGAGTCATTGGAAAGCTTATGGTCTTGGATATACAATGAATTTGGAATCAGCCCAATAGCAGGTACGTGGTTTGAGTTATGGTTGCTACAAGATATCCCCTATATAAGAGTGCAATGTAGAGATCAGTCTGACCCCCTTTTGCCAAATGGATCATAACTGAAGATTGGAGCATGCTATTTGTGTGATTCCAAATGGAGAGGAAATATAACTCATTTAGCTTTCAAATGGCACCTTAGGGTACTCCTACATCATCCTAAAGAGAAAGTTATGGCCTGAGCAAAACGGGTATAGTTAGTGGCAAGTCTGCTGGGTATGTGATTAAGACCAATCTGCACTCAAAGTTGCATAACTCAAAATCTACTGAATGTTTAGGGGTGAATCTTTTTGGAGAAGAAATCTAACATCCATAGATTTCAAATGAGCTATCATGGGTCTTCAAATTCATCTTGAGCAGAGAGTTATGAGTGTTACAAAATGCAATCAGAAGGGTCCATGTCCTATCTCACCCGGTTCAGGTCCAACATCAAAGAGCTTCGTCCAAGGCAACCCCAAATATGAATTAAGTTGTTCCAAGGCCTAATACGCTTATTTTAGGGTCTTAGGAAGATAAAAGTCCTGGAAAGTTTTTGCTAATTCACAATAAAAGATCAGGTTTAGCTAAGAACAAACAAATGGGTCCAGATAGGGACATTTCAGCATTGTCTTGTACCAAGGCTGTTTTGGGTGCTATATTTGGCTAGGAAAGACAAGGGCACGACTTGAAAGACATCCTAACCCTTTGTACTTGAAGATGGTAGCTGCCAAGCACAAGCTCCAAGGTCTTACACATCCTTATTGACCTTGCACAACAAGACAAAGAGGAGCAGCCTGTTTTCTGTCTTATGCTTTATGCTTTATTACTTTATGCTTTTGTATCCTAGTTAGTATTCTTATTTGTGTAAGGCCAAGGCCACGACTTATTGTACATTAGATGATGCATTTGAGACCCTTAGATGTGTCTCTCTTGGCCTATATAAGCCTTGCTTTGTAACCTAATGAAATCAGATTTGATGAATGAATGAAAATTGAAACCTTTGTTTCCAATTTCTAAACTCATGGCTGTGTGCTTGAGTCCCTTCTTTGCTTAGTGCTAGAAGAGTGTTGTTTGAGTCTTTGCTGAGTTGCTGGAGTCATTCATCACAACCTCTATCCATTGGCTTTGTGCTTTGGAAGAGTACTATCTTGTTCTTACTTCATTTTCTTATAACATTCAGAAACTTTCAACACAACAACAAGTCCAATTCAAGTCCTTTGTGTCTTCATTTGTGTGTGTGTCTTACAAGCATTAAAACCTACTGAAATCTATACTTTTTTGAGTATTTACATTGCAATTGGTTATCAGAGCTTTGGTTTGAGAGTCATCTTACACCTACCTACATTATAAACACAAAACAACCTATTTTCAAGAGAGGAGTGCAATCTGGTTTGTGTGAGTAAATCAGTAGCAATGTTTGTTATGCCTTATGTTCCATGTCAAAGAATGAAGCCTTGTGACCTTGGTTCCATCTCCAAGTCCTTAGAAGAAGTTAGGGTGAAGTTCCAAGCTTTAAGAAGAAGTTATGAAGGTGATGTGCTTCCAAAGAAGGCAACCAGCAACTATGGTGTTCTAAGGGAGCCTAAACCACCTGATTTGTACCAAGGGGAGTACCACCTGCCACATGAGTGTTCTAAGTCCTATCCTACCCTTGGGAGCAAAGGTAAAACACCAATACTTCCTTCCTTTAATGGTGAAAACAGTAGAGCATTTGTGTCTTGGTTGTATGATGTTGAATGCTACTTTGAGCACAAGTGTTATTCTGAAAAAAGGAAGCTTGAACTTGTTGTGTCTTGTTTAAAGGATTTTGCGTTGTTATGGTATAATACTCTTAAACTTTCAAGGAGAATGGAAGGGAAGGGTATGATTAGTTCTTGGTTTAAACTTAAAAGGAACATGAAACAAGAGTATCTACCTTGTTCTACCATGGAGGATTTGTGGACTGAACTAAAAGCCCTTAAACAAAGTTCATTGTGTGTCCTTGAATATGCTAAGTTGTTTGAGGAACTATACTTTGTTTGTGATATGAATGTTGAGGTTGTGCAAAAGGGAATTAGATTTTACCATGGCTTGAAATCTGAAATTGCAAAGAGAATTGATTTAGAAGTGTTGTATCCATATGATGATTTGCTTGAGTTAGCCTTATATGTTGAGAAGATCTTAGTAAGGCCTACAAATCATGAGGTCTTAACTAAAGGGGATAGTTTAGAAGCCATCAAAACAGTTGGGAAAGATAAGAGTTTAGGCCAAATGGTTGTTGTGTCATGCTTGGATGTTGCTTGTCCTAAGTCTAAGCTTAAACCAAAGGTCATGAGTACATGTGCTGAAGTGAAACGGTCATGTAGTGCTATCATTGAGAACCCATGTTTTGAAAATAAAACCTCCTTGAACTCAACCTATGAGCCTACTAATGAAGAAGAGAATAGCCTTGTCCTTTCTTGTGGAGCCATCAATGAGCAAGCTACTGATTTGGGTCCTATAGAGGTGATTGTCGACCAAGGACTACTTGAGCTTCAAACCATGAAGTTTGGACAATCCATGGTCATGTTCAATGGTGGTAGTTGTTGGGAGTCGATCAAGGGTGAAGCAAAAGGAGTGTCTTGGGTTGTTCCATTCTCAAGTGTGCCAAAATTGATCTTCTACACAAGCCATGGTTCTTTCTTCTTAACTTTCATCTTGAGAGGTATATCTTGTGCTCTTGCATCTCCACACTTTCATTCTTACATGTTGATGAGGTTGCAAGTTATTCTTGCTCATTTGGGTGCTACCTCATACATGTTAAGGAGTGAAATTGATCAATCTAAAACCTACTGTCCAGCTACGATCTTCTTGTGTTTTAAGATAAGTAATGTTCAAATTGGTTGGGAGAACTTGTTGGGATTATGTGGAACACCAAGGGGACGTTCACTACTTGATGTTGCTCAAGTTTTAGTTCATTTGGTGTTGTGTATGATGAGTCCAATGCACAAAAACAATAGCTGCCGCCCACTTGAAGTTTTCTCGTGTTCTACTTGTTGTATAAGCACTTCTTTGGATGCGTGCTATGTGAATGATGCTTGTTTTGATGTGAGTGACCCTTTGTATAACTTGATATCTACTCAAGAGGAGCTGAATGTGAGAGGAGGTACCCTAGGGACTGATTTGCTTCTTGCGTATGCTTCACTTAAGGAGTGTTGGTCATCTAAGGATGTTAAGAGAGTAGTCAATGAGAACAAACCAAGCTTGGGGTGCAAATATGAACATTCTGATTTCGGTGCTACAAGTATTGGGATACTTGATGCGAAGTTGAGTCCAAAGCTTGTCATGAGTAGATTTCATCCAGGTGGAACACCATCCTCAAATGATAGACAAGCTCATGATACTACAAGAAGAATGAGGGTAGATGTGAAGTCTAGGGAGGATGTCATACACCTCACATTTGATCCCGGAGGAACAAGCAATACTTGGTTGGGTATGCAATCTGAACTTGGGAATGGTACCACATATCTCATGCAATTCACCATTCTAGTCTATGATCCGGGAGGAGGCCATGATAGTCCATCTTTGAAGTTGTACTTGATCTTTTGAAGAGTAGGAGAACACAACCCTTGGCAACAAGTCTTTTCATTTTGATCCAACAGAATTTGAGGACAAATTCTTTTGAAGAAGGGGAGTTTGCAACAAAACTTGTTGCATTGTCACTCGTTTTTGTGCTAATACAACCGTCCATGGGAATGTCCAAGTACACATCCCAAATGAAGGCAATTTAGGGGATCAACATTAGCATCTTGAGCTTTCAATTGTACGGGCCTGACTTTCAAGCTTCATATTTCAAGTTCTACTCGTGCAAATCCTTTGATTCTTGAGTCATTGGAAAGCTTATGGTCTTGGATGTACAATGAATTTGGAATCAGCCCAATAGCAGGTACGTGGTTTGAGTTATGGCTGCTACAAGATATCCCCTACATAAGAGTGCAATGTAGAGATCAGTCTGACCCCCTTTTGCCAAATGGATCATAACTGAAGATTGGAGCATGCTATTTGTGTGATTCCAAATGGAGAGGAAATATAACTCATTTAGCTTTCAAATGGCACCTTAGGGTACTCCTACATCATCCTAAAGAGAAAGTTATGGCCTGAGCAAAACGGGTATAGTTAGTGGCAAGTCTGCTGGGTATGTGATTAAGACCAATCTGCACTCAAAGTTGCATAACTCAAACTCTACTTACTTTTTAGGGGTGATTCTTTTTGGAGGAGAAAGCTAACATCCATAGCTTTTACATGAGCTATCATGGGTCTTCAAATTCATCCTGAGCAGAGAGTTATGAGTGTTACAAAATGCAATCAGAAGGGTCCATGTCCTATCTCACCCGGTTCAGGTCCAACATCAAAGAGCTTCGTCCAAGGCAACCCCTAATATGAATTAAGTTGTTCCAAGGCCTAATACTCTTATTTTAGGGTCTTAGGAAGATAAAAGTCCAGGAAAGTTTTTGCTAATTCACAATAAAAGAGCAGGTTTAGCTAAGAACAAACAAATGGGTCCAGATAGGGACATTTCAGCATTGTCTTGTACCAAGGCTGTTTTGGGTGCTATATTTGGCTAGGCAAGACAAGGGCACGACTTGAAAGACATCCTAACCCTTTGTACTTGAAGATGGTAGCTGCCAAGCCCAAGCTCCAAGGTCTTACACATCTTAATTGACCTTGCACAACAAGACAAAGAGGAGCAGCCTGTTTTCTGTCTTATGCTTTATGCTTTATTACTTTATGCTTTTGTATCCTAGTTAGTATTCTGATTTGTGTAAGGCCAAGGCCACGACTTATTGTACATTAGATGATGCATTTGAGACCCTTAGATGTGTCTCTCTTGGCCTATATAAGCCTTGCTTTGTAACCTAATGAAATCAGATTTGATGAATGAATGAAAAATTGAAACCTTTGTTTCCAATTTCTAAACTCATGGCTGTGTGCTTGAGTCCCTTCTTTGCTTAGTGCTAGAAGAGTGTTGTTTGAGTCTTTGCTGAGTTGCTGGAGTCATTCATCACAACCTCTATCCATTGGCTTTGTGCTTTGGAAGAGTACTATCTTGTTCTTACTTCATTTTCTTATAAAATTCAGAAACTTTCAACACAACAAGTCCAATTCAAGTCCTTTGTGTCTTCATTTGTGTGTGTGTCTTACAAGCATTAAAACCTACTGAAATCTATACTTTTCTGAGTATTTACATTGCAAAAGGATTTCATGATAAATCTCTTTTACCTTATGGTTGTTAGCGGTCTTGTTTCCCTAATTATAAATATTTTGATGGTGGTTTCCAATAAGAGTTTTGATGGAGCTAAGAAGATTAGAGTTCGTAATGAATCTTTCATGGGTTGTTAGTTATAGAGTTTACCGTATCGATGGACCTTAGAAGATTGTAATTGAATTTGAATAATGGGGAGATGTTACTCGATGTGTCGTACTTATGAAATATTTTGGTAAGAATCTGATGATTGAAAATGTTGAGGATATATTGCACTCTCTTGAGGACTAAATTCAGGTGCAGTTAGTGTTGTCAAGTTACGATCGACAATTGAATTTTCATAGATGGAAGATAGTATTGTGGTTCATTCCTTCTTTCTTTCCTCTTTCTATTCGATTTATTCTTTCGAATATTCCGTTCCATCTATCGAATTTCATTTCTTATAGGTAGATTACTAGAAGCTTTAGTTAGAAATTTTAGGCATAGATAGTATGGTTATTACCTTTACTATGAAATTTTTGAACTAAAAGCTTTTGGAAATATTTTAATGATTTCAAGTATTTTACCGTCAAGGAGTGTTGAGACTCGTTATTGGAGACGTTCGATAACTAGTTTTCTCATTTATTGATGCGAAAATGTATCTTTTGAGTCTTTGACTTGGGACGTCGATGTTCTTAAACTGCAGATGAGAAACGTCCGCCCCATTGATAAGACCCTGTATTTTATTACAAATATATTTTTTAAAAGTTTTGAAATAGACCTACATATATGGCACATTCCTTCTTCTAAGTTTCGAGGACGAAACTTTTTAAAAGGAGGGGTGATTGTAACAACCCGAAAAATACCCTATTTTTCTAGGGAAAATATTTTACGGATACTTTTCAGCAGATTTAAGTTTTAATTTAGAATTTATTGTTTCGAGTTGAATTTGGAATTTCCGAGTTCGTATTTGGAATTTCTGCGAGATTCCATGAGAATCCCGTTTTAAGTCATCTTTGACTTTTCTTGACTTTTAAGTCGTCTTTGACTTTTCTTGACTTTTTAAGTCGTCCTTGACTTTTCTTGACTTTTAAGTCGTCATTAACTTTTCTTGACTTTTAAGTCATCATTGACTTTTCTTGACTTTTAAGTCGACTTTGACTTTCGTTGACTTTTTCCGACTCACCTCGTAATTTTAAAGACCGAAATTTTATTTTGAAAAATAATAAATTTTATTTATTTTTATTAAGATTTATTTGAATTTATGATAATTAAATATAATTATTTT
>JAIUZE010065189.1:5132-23855 GCA_022085475.1 Heliosperma pusillum
GGGTAGAACCTCGCCTCCAATAGTTCACGGAATCGAGTCCACCCAAAATCAGGCTCCAACTTAGCAGTAGGACCAGAAAGAGTCCACCACTGATCGGCTTCCCTCACTAAGAAGTGGGAAGCAAGACGAACCTTATCCTCTTCAAGGACATCATACAGAGAAAAATTCTTTAATTCCAAATACATTCAAAATAATTATATTAAATTATCATAAATCCTAATAAATCTTAATAAAAATAAATTAAAAATATTATTTTTTTAAATAAAATTTCGGTCTTCAAAAATTACAAGGCGAGTCGGAAAAAGTCAACGAAAGTCAAAGTCGACTTAAAAGTCAAGAAAAGTCAAAGATGACTTAAAAGTCAAGAAAAGTTTATGACAACTTAAAAGTCAAGAAAAGTCAATGACGACTTTAAAAAGTCAAGAAAAGTCAAAGACGACTTAAAAGTCAAGAAAAGTCAAAGATGACTAAAAACGGGATTTTCATGAAATGTCTCAGAAATTCCAAATACGAACTCGGAATTTTAAAATACGACTCGAAACAATAAATTCTATTTTAAAACTTAACCTTGCTGGAAAGTATCCTTAAGAAATTTTACTAGAAAAATTGGGTACTTTTCGGGTTGTTACATCCTTAAATGAAATGGTAAACAAATAACCGAGACGGGGGATTTAATTAGTTTGAAGCAAACCTCAATTTAATAAATTGACCTAGTAATTATTTTGTGTTTAAAACCACCATTTAGAAAAAAGAAATCATTAGCCTGATCCAATTATTCCTACATGACCTATTATTTTATACCTATCACAAATGCATGTCTCTATAATGAGTCAAATATCATCTACATGACTAGTTTATACAAAATTTAGAATACTTAAAAAGTAACAAATTTACTTGTCTTTATCCATTCATATGGGATACTTGACCAGTAATAAATTTACAACGGAGCCTGACACAAAAAAGAATTTGGGTGACTTATGAGGATGATACACGATTACATTCCGTACTTTATTACTTCCTCTATCCTGGTCATTTGTTTACCTTTGCTTTTGACACAATTATTAAGGAAATAGTAAGGGAGCATTTTTGGTTGTGCTTGATAGATGACAAGTGGATAATAGTCCTATTGGATTATCAAATTACTCATAAATTATTATTTTAATATAGAAAGTTAAACAAATAATTGAGACACCTATTAAAATAATAAAGAAATGACTGGGACAGGACGATTACTTTATATAAACGCCATTGTATCACACCCTTCACGTTGTCTTTGTCTTTCTTCCAAAGTCCACTCCTTCAAACTAATCCATCACCAAATCAGTCCTTTTGACAATCATGGACTCCTCACTCGGCCACGTCAAACGACACGGCCACGAGAACCGCCGTCATGACTACGACGATGATGACGACAACAACAACTACGAAGCACCATCTCCACCTCCTCACATGAACTACTCTTACCCGCCTCCTCCACATCAAACCTATCCTCCACCACCTTCTTACGGTGTTGGATATGAGCAACCACCATCATACGGGGGATCATACAATGAACCACCTTCGTATGGCGGGGCACAAGACGTACCACCTCCAGGTGAATCTTACGATCACCAATATTCTTCCAGTGAAGGTGAGGCCCAGACACAGTCACACCATAGGTTCAGGCCACACATGCCGAATTTCATTGGGTCACACTTTCACCATGGTTCTGATGATCATGGTAGCAGTACCCATGGCGAAGGTGGTGGTGGTGACGGAGATGATGACCTTGAAAACAAGCCAAGTCATAATATTTACTGTAAAGCGGGTGGTGAACGGTATGCTGTCGGTATTCGGGATGGTAAACTTATTCTTACTCATCCGGATACTTCTGATCTTACTCAGGTTTGTTTTTCTATTACTTTATATCTCTTCTTTTAAAAACATAAATATAAAGAGAATTGATTTATTTTTACATGGATCAATTTGATGTCTATAGTAAGACCACTGCTATGAAATGGGGATGGTAGATTACTGAATGAACCACGAATGGAATAGGTGTCTCTAAGTGTCACCTTTTTACGTTGACTTTATTTCGATAACATCAAAATTGTTCGGTTAGGTTATCGAGTTGTCATTTTTTTTAAAAATCTTTGGATCAGTCAACGACTGAATATGTGTTGGGAATAAGAGATGAAAGAAGGCAAAACAAAAGAAATATATTTGGAAATGAATAGCTAATGACTTTGAATTGCAAATGAACCGTACATATTAATGCCTATTAATATGTGGGTATAATGCTACACCCACTCACACTACATGTAACTAATTAACAAATTAATAGACTAGATAATTTGACTAATTTTGAATCAATAATTCAACACACTCCCTTGATTCAAAATGTCTTTCTTGTTGTAATGAAGACGTCTTTTTAATGAACTTGTGAAGCACTTCTCTCCACCTTGTGATGCACTTCTCATCAACTCTTCTCGGTGCACATAATCACCGTTGTCTTGGTGCACATAATCACCAACATTCATTTGGAGCCCTTCTCTCCAATACTCTTGTTAGAGCAATTCTCTCCAACTTCACTTATGGTGCATTTCTCAACATTCCCTTAAAATAGAATTTCTTCTTCAACAATTTGAGCCATATTTGGCTTCTCTCCGGACCAACAATGTTTTGCTAAATGACCATATTTTTGCATTTGTGACACTGGGGCTTGCCCTTATGCCAACAATCATCTTCACTATGACCAAGTTTCAGACAATGGTTACATTGGACTCCTTTACCTTTCCCCTTAGAAAATGTTTTTTTGGCTAGAAATGCCCCTTCACCTTTTTCATATTCTTCCCCCCGCATAGACCTCCTTTGATCTACGGCACTAAGAGCATTAACTAACTATCCTAAAGATATTTTGGAAAGGTCTTTGGAATCTTCAAGTGAAGAAATTTTAGACTCATAAATTTCCGAAACCGAGACTAAAATTTTATCAACTACCCTTTCATCGGGAAAACTTTCACTGAATAACCTAATTTAATTAACAATGGCCATAAGCTTACCCACATACTCTTTGATAGTCTCTGATTTTTTCATCCTTTGCATCTCAAATTCCCTCTTAATATTCAATACTTGCATTAATTTTGTCTGCTCATTGCCTTCAAACTCTTGCTTTAACACCTCCCATGCTTTTTTTGGTGACTCACATGCCATAATAAAAGAAAAAATTTCTTCGGAGACAGCGGAATGGATACATGAGAGGGCTCTTGGCGTCTTTGCCCTATCCTCATCATATTTTTTTATTTGGATAAGAGTAGGATTTTCTGGAAGAGGATTAGGCTCATAATCACTCTCGATAACCTCCCATAAATTCAAGGCTTTCAAATGAGATTTCATTTTGATAGACCAAGATTGATAGTTGTTTCTCTTAAGAATGGGATATGAAAGAGATAAATTATTGGATGTCATTAAAAAAATAGGTTAAGCCCTAGGAATGAACCTGGTGCTCTTGATACCACTTTGTTGGGAATAAGAGATGAAAGAAGGCAAAACAAAAGAAATATATTTGGAAATGAATAGCTAATGACTTTGAATTGCAAATGAACCGTACATACTAATGCCTATTATATAGGCTAAGTAGCTAACTAGTTCCTAAACTTAAGCTAACTAATAGGACTACATGCATTGACCACTAACATAGGAACTAACCCATGAAACATGAAACATGAAACATAATATTAAACGTGGGTATAATGCTACACCCACTCACACTACATGTAACTAATTAACAAATTAATAGACTAGATAATTTGACTAATTTTGAATCAATAATTCAACAATATGAACCTAATGCTCATCACTAATTCGTTGGTATTTGAAAAAGGTTTCTTCTTTCCCTTCCTCTACTTTGGTCCGATTAGTGTGTCGACGATCTGGTGTTCCTTAAAGGGAAGACATAAGGGTAAATTTGTTCGAGGGAGATGATTTTTCCGCTGCGTATATATGAGACGGCGTAATATGGTGACTAAGGTTCCCTTTTCTTCTACAGCATGGTTGAAGCCACCAAGCTTTTCGCGATGTAGAATTTTGAGCAAGGGAGAGAGTGAGGGAGTAGCGGAATCGTTGGAAAGGAAATGAAGGATAGTGGCACATTAGGCATGTCGTACGACGTGTCTCTGGTATACGGCAACTCCCACTGTAAGGTCTGGGCGGGGTGGGCTGCTGCTGTGGTGGTAGATTGGTGGTTGGTGGTAAGGTTAATAATTGAAGTGGAAGATGGTGGCACATATGTGACACCCCGCGATTTTACAGTAAAGTAAGATTTTACAGTAAACTAACCACATAGATTTGCATCGGAAAAATATGATATTTTAGAAACTTTAAAAACAAAACCGCGAATGTCACTATATTATAAAACCAAAACTTAATTTAATAAATCGTTTATACAAATTGCATCTTAAATAAATAAAAGGGACACCGATCCCTTGATAAAACATAATTAAGATAATAAACTAATATAAACTACACGCTACGGGTAAATCGCTGTAAGAACAACGCTCGCTAGCTCCCTCGTCAGAACCCCATGCAAACCCCAACCTGCAACCTGTTCATTCATTAAAAATGAATACCACAGTCAGTGGGGAGTAACTCAGGGTTCGCTCAGCCATATCACAAGTAAACATACATAAACAACAATTAAACATGTAAAATCTTAAATACAAGTGAATCATGTGAACGAAGTACAACCATACATTTCAAGATAATATGATATAAGCATGTGAAATACCAAACGATAAGCACCATGTTATGAACCGACTCGGGAATGACATCCTTAGGCAACTATATACACACTAGGGCTTACATCTCACCGTTAGTGGCATATACTTGATAAAGTAGAGACTCAACATACAAACCAATTCAATCATCTATTTCATACAAGAATCCAACCCAATGTTCACATATGATCCAAACTTATAAACAAACATCCAAACATACAAATATAGCAACATAGCTCTCACGGTAAATGACACGCACTAGCATAATGTACAATAGCAAGATAAGTCAATGTAAGTCCACGGGATAAGACGTTTCCCTGAACCGTATACGATAAGACGTTTCGTATACTCATGACCTGTTACAACCCTCGCGAATGCGGAAATATAAAACATACAAGCATGTGAATTATATAGCGGAAATATGAAACTTTTAAAAACTTTTATACATGCAAGATAGAAAATACGAGGAGTGTCAAAAATTACAAACCAAATATAAAATACTACAAGAGACGTAGTCTCTCAAAATGTTAACCAACAACAAAGTCATTAGCAACTAGCTAATCAACGTCTAGAGGTGTTTCATCCAGGGACAACGCCCGCTAGCTCACACCCGAACCCAAAATACCACAAGCAAAAAGCCATCCAATCAAGCAACCTGTTCATCCATGAAAAACATGAACGCCACAGTCAGTGGGGAGTAACTCCGGGTTCTCCCAGCCATATCACATTAAACGTACATAGAAGGAAATACAAAAGTAAAATCGTGCATATATAATATACATGTGAGATACGATAAGAATAGATAGGCAATTCGATAGATAAAGATAAGAGCATATGGAATACAAATCTGAATCCATCATGTTATTTAAAGACTCAGGGAAGACACTCTTAGGCAACCGAATACGCTCACTAGGGCTTGCATCTCACCGTTAGCGGTATAAGTTTGATAAGATTGAGACTCGACAAACAAACCAAGCCAAGTCATGCGATGATCGCAATAAATCCAACATATTATCATCCATTCACGAACCAAGACATTGACGGTGTCCAATCATGCAATGACCATGAATAATATCATGAAATCACGCATTCAAAGAACGACGACACAGACGACATCTCTCACGGTAAATGAAACGCACTAGCATCATGTACATGGCAAGTATGATAAACATGCATCCTCCGGGAAAACATTTCCCTGACTCATACCACGATGCTACTTCGTATATTACGACTTTCCTCTCCTGGTAGGACCGATAATTAAAAACGGCTCCTATCGACACCTGGCCAGATTCTCGATCACATCACATTTTCCGATTCGCCAGCGATCTACGTTTTCGCATCCAAGACTGCGTTCAATCATAGACGCCGAGTACCCACATCTCGGGAGATCAATTCATCACGAAAGCGGCGAAAAAGAGCTCAAGCCTCATACATGCGTACGCTACAATGCAAATAACATCAACATCGCAGTACTAACACAACATTTGACGGCCGGGTCGATCAACGCAATGCGTACAACTACCAACAACGTCGTCGTATGCCCACTAACACATGCATTTAAGCAGTAGGATACCTCCCCGTTCCGACATTCCAGCCTTACGAACGTGGAGGTAGCGAAGGGAATGAGAGTACAAAGCACAAGACAAAATAGTGCTCAAACCATATCATTTGTAAAAACCGACTCAAAGTGGGACATAGTAAAAACCGTCACAAAACATGTGATACAAGCGAATGAAATATCATATATCCAAAACATGAATATTATAAGTCACTACGTAAAATTATACGATAAACGAATCATGCGAACTATTATAAATTACGAGTTTTAGAGATTTTATGAGAAAAACACAGCCGTGTTCCAGGCCGGTCTGGAGGCCGGCGGCCGGTACCCCGGCTCGGAGCACAACTACACACAAAACAAAAGTTTGGAAACTAACTAAAACAAGGGTCCAGTTCAAACGGTCATAACTAGAGTTTTAGATATGCAAATGCAGAAATTCTAAGTCGAGGTGATAGCTTATCCTCTTACGGTTCCAACGATAGGTCACAAGCCCAAAACAAGCAAGTAACGAAGGAGATATGATCATTCTACGAAAAAGGGTCGGTGCAGTGAATTCCCAGCCGGCCACTGGACCGGCGGCCGGTACTTCGGCCAGGAGCACCAGCTCACCCGAGAACAACATACACAAGTTCAATCATTTTCAATTCTCATATTTAACTTCTATCAACTATCAACAATCAATAATCATCATCAACAATCATCAACTAACAACAATCATCATCAATAACTCAATTCCTAAGCTTACTAATCATATTCTAAATACGAATTCTAACATAGAAATCATGTAAAACACGTAAATGATATCGAGTAACCCTTCACCGTTACCTTTACGCGTCTTTAATCGATTCTAAACCTTCATGTCTCCACCTACATACAATTAGATAATAAAAGATGAATATCATTACCTTGAGAAAGACGGATAATTTAAAAAGCGAGAAAGACGGTAATTTTTTTACCAATACGGATAGAGGAAGATGAGAGGGGAAAATAAGACGAACTTACGTGAATTTGAACAAGAAACGAGCGAGCTACGATGATTTTAAGATCGGAAAGATTATGGAGGCAAGGGTTTTGATTTTTGCTTAAGGAAGAAGTAAGGTTGAATGTGTTTGAGTGAATGAAATATGTTAAGTGTAGTGTGATATTTATAAGGAAAAAGTCAACAAAATTCAAACTCGCCTTAAGACGGGATTCTCATGGAATCTCGCGGAAATTCCAAATACGAACTCGGAAATTCTAAATTCGACTCGGAAAATTAAATTTACGATTAAAACTAAAATTCGCTGAAAGGTATCCGTAAAATATTTTCACTATAAAAATAAGGTATATTTCCGGGTGTTACAACTAAGTTCAAGGGCTCATCTAACACTACAACTCGAATAACTTCTGCGTCCAAGCCTGCCGTCATGAGTCCAACAAGAAAGCATGACAAAGTTACACCTGCCAATCACTTCTCACCATACGCCAAAAATATCGTACGGATCACGCTAGATTATAAAACAGTTCAAACATCCGGTCAGTCAATATATACATAATCAATCAAAATCGATAACGTAATACAATCATCACACCTATCCGGTACCATCAAGAAGCGCACCCTGGTGCCATAAAGTAGCGCTTGGTCCAATCAAGAAGCGCACCCCGGTGCCATCAAGTATCGCATCCAAACCACCAACTACGACGACATAAAGTAGCACACCACCGTGTCCATGGCACACCGTAGACACAATGAGCTCTGCCGCAGCAGGTCACCCCCAGACCCAGGTCATAACCACGTGCACTGTCTCTTCCATGGTGGGACCACGAAGAGCGACCGACATAGTCTATGGGGTCGGTATCCCACAATCGCTCCATATAAATATCATCTCCCATACACCAAACATTTCACAAACACAATCAATTACCCAGACGCCAATCAGCATACCACAACCATATCACAATACACATCAATCAATCAATCACATATATATCATATGAATAGGATTCACCTACCTTAATGAAATCCAAGCATAATCATCGTCAATAATGTCTATCAAACACAAGAGCTAACAACAATGGCAACCCGAGCATAGGCGCATCCTCAATAATTTCGGGACAAGCATAATAATCATCAACAAGTACAAGAAACATGGAATTTATTTTCGCATTACGTATTTCATTCATTTTAGTACATTTTACACCTAACGTTCCATTTACTACCCTTTACTAAAAAAATTCAAACCTAATTCTCTCTACCTCATCTCTATTGTTCAATCGTTAACCTTTTTCACATTCTTCAATTTAGGATTATTCCACTGCAGAACATAGATTAATTCAATAATTCATTATTATTATTAATCTAATTGTTTCTTATAGTTTTGTGTTTCTTTAGTTAGGGTTTGTATCAAATTAATTATTGGAAATTGTTGTGGGATAGAGTGTTTTTGAGTTTTTTTTTATTTTGTCGTCGACATCAGAAGTCGCCGCCGGTGAAGAGCACGTCGTGGTCTCTCCTGAATCTTGTCGTTTGGCCGGCCGGAAGGGAGATGACGAGAAGTAGCGGCGTAGGGAACGATGGGAAGAAGCGGTGCGTATTCGTCGGGGCAGGCCGCCGCTGGTACTTGTGGCCGACGAGTAGGTGAAGGCGGAGCGTCGGTGGTGGAGGTGACACCGATGATGGTGATGTCAGTGAAGGGGAGCTTGTTTACTTTTTTTTTTTCTCAATGTAGTACATAATTGGTGGTTTCACTGTATACTCGTACAACGGGATTGGCTTTGAAGTTTTTTCAATAATTGGCTTTGATTTTTTTCCAATACAGTATGTCGTAATTATTAATATACTCTAATAGATAAAAATTGGAAATCAATGTGTCGATCATAAACTAATGTACTGCAAAGAAAAATGATGATGATACGAAATGAAGGGACAATGCCGATTTGGTATGTGAAATTATGGAGAATATATTAGAGAAAGTTAGAGAGGGAAAAGATAAGGGGAAATGTGAAGGGTATAATTGTCAACTGCGTACTGAAATGAGTAAAATGTGTACTGCGAAAAGTCAGCACCCGATATATATATATAAATATATATATATATATATAGATATAAATATATATATATAGATATATATAATATATATATATATATATATTTATATATATATATATAGAATTAGGATCATGTGAGTTCACCCTATCTTTTTGAGTCCGTGAGTCCAGGATACAATATCACAAGTTATACTAAACAATATCACGGGTTATACTATACAATATCACACCACTGAACATAAATTTCGCTCACTATTACTAACTTTTTTTTCGCATACTTTTTTCACACCAATTGATTCCGGTATCGAAGCTCCAACAAACATCATCATTCTCTCGCCCTTGCATGCCGGAAAGTCATTATTATAGGCGTTTCACAGGAATTTGTTGTACATAACTTCTTTTATCCTAATTCTTCTCTACTTAGCATTGCCTCTGGCATTCTTCTTCATAACCAACGACGAGACCCCTAATTTAGCGATGACATTTAAATTTTTTATTATGATTGGTGGTGGTGTGAGCTCCGAGTAGGAGTAATGTGTATGGGTGGATGAATATGGAGATTGTAAATAAAACATTGGATAAATAATGGGTGATGACAATGGTGGATAAATGTTTGTTTGTGTCATCTATATGCTTGGATTGTCATCGGTATTGATGGGTGGGTAGTGGTCGTCAACGGCGAGTAGTATGACATAAAATATTTTTAACCCTTTTGTGCTGTTTTTTTTCGTATTATATATATATATATATATATATATATATATATATATATATATATATATATAGAATTGGGATCCGGTGAGAACCAATAAGATAATGAGAACCGTGAGAACTCCGCCTTACGAAATTTAATTTTAAAAAATAAGGACATTTTTGGGTTCGGCGTAGAATTTAATGGCTAGGTAACATACATCTTGGTCAAAAAAATATAAGTTACTGACGGAAATTGAGGTGAAATACGATTTATTAATTGTCATGCACCTAGTAGTCAGTTTCATGCATCTAACAATTTTCATGCACCTGATGCTTATTTTAATGCATCTAGAGCCCGTTATTTTCATGCATCTAGTAATTGTTTTCATACATGTAACAATTTTCGTGCACCTAGTGCTCGTTTTCACGCATTTAGAGTAATTTTAGTGTACAAATTAAATTTATGTACATTAAGTACATATTTTTTAAATATAATCAATAAATTTTGTTTAGTTACTACAAGTATTTTGCTTGAATAAACTAAACTAATGGTAAATGATCTAACAAAACTTACGAAACAAGATTTGGTGGAGATCTAGTGAGGGTTCTCATGGTTCTCATTATATTAGTGGTTCTCACCGGATCCTGACCCTATATATATATATTATATATATATATATATAGAAACAGGATCATGTGCGAACTAAAAGTTGAATGCGAACTTACGAACTAAATAAGGATCACTGGTTTTCACAAAAAAAAAGTAAATCGATGGTCAAAAATATAACCCAAATCCCTGACAACCAAACATACATCCAATCTCATTCATAACACAACGCTACTACCATGTATCACTCCTAATCAACTGGCACCGGCGCCAGAGCTCCGGCATAGACAACCATCAACCGTGCATCGTCTGATGTCAGGCTGCCCCCTAGTGTTATTATTTTTTTTATAATCAACTCTTAAATTAGTAGATCTATATTCAAATCAAATTTTTTTAAGAAAATGACAATAAAAAAGCTTCTCGCGTTAGGCGCGGCTAAAGATGGTGTCGTGGGTAGCGCGGATGTGGAGTTCAATCGATGAAGGATGTGGGTGGGTGGATATGAGTGATAGCTCATGGTGTTTTATAGTGTTATGAATCTGGTTGTTGTCGAAGCTCCGTCAACGACGAGGAAATGTCAACGTCAGACCGGCGAAACGTCTACTGATTTATGGAGATGATGGCTATGGGCTAGATGTGATGTTAGTGATGGCGTGGTGGTGGTTGTGACTTGTGCTTATGATGATGGCGTGGTGATGCCAGTAGAATGACGACGATGGTGTAGTGGTCATAGGGGTATTACTATAGAATTAAATTATAAATGTAATACTTCCTCCATTCAACTCCACTCTACCACTTTCTTTTTTGTACACTATTCACAAGCGATCATATAATTGCATTTTTCTCTCAATATATAAGTAAAAAAATATTCATGTGTGATCTTGTTTGATTCGTCTTTACGAGTACATTATTAATATCTAACTTTTATAATTTTTGCAAACACGTAGCTAACGATATTTACCGTGTAAAACTCGTCTCGGCAAATGTGAAAAAAAATTTTGGTAGAGTGGAATTGAATGGAGGAAGTATGAATCAAGACATAAGATACGAGGCAATTCAAGTACACAAATGACTACTCACACATTTTGTGTATCTAGGGTAGTGAACTAGTGCTCTGTGTATCTGATTTCAATATGGGATGCAAATGCTCATTAAGCAAGACAAAAATGTAATTAATTTTGTATTCTTCTAATCGTGAAGGCAAAATGGAGTTGATACACTCTTTTATGTTGTTACAAATAAACTATTATTTGCTAGATATCTTCTTTTATACGCAAATTCTTATTTCAAACGGACTTTTGAAAAATAAGACGGGATTATGTTGCCACTTTTTGATAAAATGTAACCATAGCTTATATCAACTTGTTTTCAATAATGGTTACATCTAACTGTAAAGTGGTTACAAAATCCCGTCTTATTACTTTAGACCAAAATGGTCCGTCTGAAGCAAGACCAACTGTCTTTTATATTATTAGATACATACATTTAACCTGATAGATACACTCTGCTAAGTTGTGAGATACATACATTTAACCTGATAGATACACTCTCCTAAGTTGTTGGATACATACTTTTCACTTGGTAGATACACTCCTCTAAATTGCTGGATACATACCTTTATGTTGCTAGATACACTCCTCTAAGTTGCTAGATACATACATTCAGCATGCTAGATACATTCATCTAAGTTGCTAGATACATTCATCTAAGTTGCTAGATACATATCTTTAACTTGCTAGATACATTCCTTTAAGTTTCTGGATACATATCTTTAACTTGCTAGATACATTCCTTTAAGTTGTTGGAGACATACCTTTAACTTGCTAGATACATTCCTCTAAGTAGTTGGATACATACATTCGGCTGGCTGGATTTAATCTTTTAAGTAGTTGGATACATACATTTAGCTTGATAGATACACTTCTCTATGTTGCTGGATACATACCTTTAACTTTCTAGATACATTTTGAATACGTACATTTAACTAGCTAGATATATACTTTTATCTTGCCAGATACACTCTTTAATAGTACATATCTAATTTTTAATAAAATTAATAGCTTTCATTTTATTTTCAATATACTGATAAAGTAATATACGAGAAAGAAACCAAATGCCATTATCTAATTCTAAATGAAGTAAAATTAAGCAAAGTGTCACTATCTAATTCTAAATGAAGTTTAACTATCACTAAACATTCACTTCCTAGTTCATGATCTTTTCCAAAAATTCCCTAAAATTAGCAAACAAGTACTATCAATCTATCATCATCATTGATCCTGCTTGTAATAAACTGTAGTTAAATTCACTCTACTTGTCTAATGTAACACTTGACATATGTCTTCATTTGCACAAGTATCACTTGAATATAAGCTCAAGGAAAGACGATTGACTTCCTGCTATGATTATAATTGCCAATAACAACTACAACATGGCTATATCACACTTCACTATATTGTCCATAAATATAATTCCATCTGTTTCTTATCATTTGTTGTTACTAAACAACACTAGATATTTACTGTTAATTTTCTTACCAATAAAAATAGTAAGAAGATTTTCGTATAATTCATGCCACTTTAGTTTCATAATTCATCTAAAGTAAACCCAGAAAGGAAAACCCCAATGCTAGTCTTGAACCCGATATTACGAAACAACCTAGCCCATAAATTTCCGTAATGGCTATGACCAGCAACAAACAAGCTGGTAGCCCTCAACCTGAAATGACCCTTCAAACATGAAATTACTTGACAATATTGCATCTGGAATGACCCTGACCTATCACCTATCACAACCCGGGTGTGACCCAAATGATCTATTTGTCGGGTTTACTCAAGAATCTCCAACGGGAAAAGTTGCTTCAAAGTTTGAAGACGCTCCACTGTTAAGAAAACTAGAGATGGTCGGGCATTCGTGTAAAAATTTTCATTAAAACACCATTTGGATCTCTCATTTGGCAAAACAATAGCAGTTCCCATTGTCAAAGGCTCCTGGCTACATATTAGTCCCTTACTGATACCACAAACACCACATCAACACTCCCATCTGTTGGAGCCAGTGTCCTCCACAGTTAGTGCAATAACATAAATAAATCTCTGTAGGTTCACAGGGTATACTTTGTATAATAATCAGTTGATTAACGTTTATCAATAACGGTTGGCTTGCTAGATAAGTTTGACGTTATTGTCATACAGATGGCGGTGATCAACTGGTCCCTAAAAGTCACACCTATAGGTTGTGTTTGAGAGATGTGATTATTTGAGAAAATAATCATATTGATACCCTATTATATGACTAAAAGGTTAGTCAGTGTATTTGACTAAAAGGTTAGTCAATGTGATGATGAGACGATTATTTAATAACGATTAAATAAAGTTAGCTGAGACGAATTAACTGTAATTCGTAAATTGAATATAAAATGTTATATTTAATTGTTGTATATATAATGTAAGCTAATTAAACATAAACCGTTATAATTAATTGGCAAATTATAAATATACGGATATTTATAATTAATGATGTATTATAATGATGTCGGTCCATGACAAATGACGATTATAATATATTACATTATATTGGAAGCTAAGATAACCGAAACAAAAGTGTCCAGATACACTCTGTTTTTCGGTCAATGGGTAGTTATTTTGAGGAGACAAAATCTCCCCATATAAAACCCTAAGGAGCCGTGAGATGCAAGGAGAAGGCAGAGAAATTGAGTTTTTAATTTCGAACCCTAATTTCATTCACTGGTGCCTCTATCTCAACATACACACATCACAAAAGAAAGGGTTAACAGTAACTTTTCACAAAAACACAAAACCTCCTTCTCATAAGTGAGATCGTGCAAGAGGTTCTCTTTCTAGCAAAAGGAAAAGAGTATTTCTCGGAGCATCTTGGGTGCAACGATTAGGAGGATATCTACCTTGATATCTCTATTCCTTACGCCTATTGCTAGGACCGGAGGTTGATTTCTAAATCTCTATTTTTCCTTGTTTTCGTTCATGACTCGCATAATCAAGTTATTGCTTTTTTCGTTATAATCCTATAATAATTGTATTGTGGTAATACCGATTTCCCACAAGTGGTATCAGAGCATAGGCCACGAAATTGTTTTAATTTGATTTCATAAACCGAAACAGTTTTTTCCGCTGTGTGTTTGTCTCGATCGAGGACTTGAGTGTCTCGATCGAGAAGTTTTTGAGAGTTTTTGTCTCGATCGAGTTCTCGTGTGTCTCGATCGAGAAGTTTTGTTTTCTCAAATTTTTAGGTCGATCGAGTAGCTTGTTCGCTCGATCGAGAACTTGAGTGTCTCGATCGAGTGATGTTTATACTCGATCGAGGTCCTTTTTTGTCGACTAGGAAGAATTAGTCGATCGAGTAAACAGTATACTCGATTGACACGTTTTCTTTTCGATCGAGAGACTTAATGGTTTAATTTCTTCTCGATCGAGTGCCTTACAGAATCGTATTTCCTTTCGTATTCGGTTTCATTTAGATTTATTTTGTTATTTTTAATCTGTTAAAATAACATACAATAGATTTGTAGATGTTTTAATTTAATAAAGATTAGATTAAAATGAAAATGGAAATGATGTTGAATGAGTTTATCATTTGAAAGGATATTAATTTTTCCCTATTTTGTCGATAAGGACCATTTTGCTGAAAAAAAAATATTTCTGCCGAAAATATTTTTTACTGTTTTTGCAGTGTACAATTTTTTTTTGGGCCTTTAATTGTACATCATTCGGATTGTGTATAATTAATGTGAAACGGTTCACATATGCTAAATATCTTACATTTTAAAGCAATTTGAAATGTTTAGGATAGTTCATTTTATCAGTAAAATGAATCGAGATTGTAATTAATGTGGGTAATTACAGAATCACCACATAATTATAATCTATGTTAAAAGGGTGGTTTGGATAATAAAACAACGTAATAAATGTATTATGTCTTGCATGTTTTATTTTAGTTGGTGCTTTTATAATATATTTTGGATTGTATGAATGAATCTTTAACGTATTTTTACAATCAGTTGTAACTTAGTGTGGCCTTAGTAGATTGTGTTACCGTAATGATGGTAACATAGTCTTGGATGTATTTTGAGATCTCGAATCTCCATTATTTTTAGTTTTGGGTTTTGAAATTAGTATGTAATAAATAGGATCACAATGTAATTTTATTTGTTGTAATTTCAAAGAAGACTAAAGATGGAGATTGGAGCTCACTCCCGCTACATGGACCAAGAAGGGTGATCAAGTCAAGCTTCGAGGGTCCAATCAGTTGGATTCCAAGTTGTATTTTATTCTTTTTGGTAGGATAGGCCACACTAGGACATGTTTTTCCTTTTACGTTTTTCATTCTCGTTTACTTTCCATCACATGATAGATAATTGCATCATATTCCGCCTAAACCAAACCACCTAAACTAATGCATGAAAATGATTCATACAGTTTGAATATTTTAATCATGGACATACAGATGTCACTCGCTTTTAGGGCCATCACCTTAGTTAAATCATTCTCGAGTTGCTAGACATTCGTTCACTTAAAATGAATTAAGTTAAGATGATGGGACCTTCCCTTATAAATAAAATTGAGACTAGTCTTTATAGGGAAAACTACTATGAACCCCTTCTTCGTCGGAAGTCATAATATGACCCCTTATACGTTGGGTAAGTAGTGAGTGTTGACCTATTTTATCTCAACATTGTAGTACGAGTAATATCTCGTGATTATGATGGACTAAAAGATAGAATTTACAGAAATTTATCGACCAGGAATTCTAAAAGTAGAATTAGCCAAGAGGTTGGCTTATTAATTTACAGAAATTGAGTCTTGAGATCATTTATATAATTCTTGAGGGAGGTCAATTGTATAAATGCACGAGTCATCGCATTAAACAGTTTTTCATTAGACTCAAAATTAAAAAGATGAAACTTATCATATTTATTTTCTTTTCACAGTTTTTGAATTCGTTATATACAGATATAACTGCTTAATAACAAATGGCTGGCCATACTGATGACCCAATGCCAAGTGCCACTCTCGGACGTGAGTCCTGGCTTAAGATATTCATGGACACTATGAATCAGTCAACGCGACTGAAGAATAACGGGTCCAACTTTGCGGACTGGGAGGCGGCATTACGGAATGCTGCCATTGCTGACGGTAAGCTCAAGTACCTGACTTAGCCACTACCACCAAACCCAGGCCCCAATGCAGGAGCAAATGAATCACTTGCTTATAGTGATTTCGTAATGGAGGCGGGTGCGATAAAGAACGTACTCATCTTTTCAATGGAATCCAATTTGCAAAGACGATTCATTGCCCAAGGTGCAAACAAGATTTTCACCACGCTCTCTAACGAGTTCTCGAAACCTCCGAGGATCGTTAGCTATGAGCATACATGTCGCTTCTTTGAGGCGAAACTCCAGAAGGGCCAAGCGGTTAGCCCACACATTCTTGATATGATTGAGAATGTCGAGAAACTGAAGGCACTTGGTTGCACAATCGATGAGAAGATCGTCATTGACCGCGTTCTCCATTCACTTCATGATGGTTTTGCCCTTTTCAGGGCAAATTACTATTAATGATATGAAGAAGAGTCTTCATCAGCTCCACTTACTCCTTGTACAGACAGAGAGTGATCTGAAATTGAGTGGGAGTCTGAAACAGGACGTTCTCATGATTGCTAACAAGGGCAAAGGTAAGGGCAAGGCTAAGGCCAACCTAGCTGTAGGGAAGCCGAAATTCAAAAAGCCAGGGCAAGGCAAGAGTGGGCCTGGTGAGACTAGCGGTAGCTCACAAGGCAAGACAAAGAGCGATGAAGGTAACGTGGAGTGCCACCATTGCCACAAGTTTGGGCATTGGAGGAAGAACTGCCTCGTGTACCGTGAGGACATAAAAGCAGGCCGTGTCTCTCCTGTTGGTATGTCTTCTTCTTTTATTCATATGATTGAGATTAACCATGCAAGTTTCGGAACTTGGGTATTAGATACTGGTTGTGGTTCTCATCTGTGCAATCATTTGCAGGGCCTAAGAAACATCACAACTCTCGGCAAGGGGTTATGTGGGACCTGCGAGGGGGAATGGAGGGCAAGAATTAGGCTGCCTTTTCATGGGTAACATATGTAATCCAACTCCCGAGGTGATTTGAGTATTCCTGAATAACTGTTACTATGACCCAGTTTATCTCAAACATTATTTCAGTCTTCGTACTTGATAGGACGGTTGTTCGTTTGTAATAAAGGATAATAGCTATATTTTCTCTTTAAACGATATGATTTATGGTAAAGCTGTTTCCATGAATGGAATATATGTTTTAGATCAAACCACAGATATAATGCATGTGAGTAATAAGAAAGCAAAGGTTGGTGACAAAGATCAAACCTATCTATGGCATTGCCGTATGGGACACATAAATGAAAAACGCGTGAAAAAGCTCAATGATAATGGGACTATCTCCCATTTGATTAGAATCATTGTGGCACGTGGAATCATGTCTTAACGACAAATGACTCGAATTTCCTTAAAAGGTGTTGAATGCGTGCAATGACCTATTAGGACTTCATAAAGTACATACTGATCGTATGGGACCTAATGTCATCCAACGCAAGAGGGACGGCTATAGATATTTTAATCACTTTCACGGATGATTTGGGGTAGAGGATACGGATATGTCTACTCAATGAAGCAATTAAAAGTGAGTCCTTTGGAAAGGTTTTAAAGCAATTTCCCAGCAATAAGGTGAGAACCAAACTAGAAGAAAGAAAAGGGTTAAAGACACTCTTCGATCAGATCGTGGTGGTGACCGAATCTTTCAACATGAGGTTTGATCAACCCTTAAGACTGTGCATAGTATTACAGTAACTCCACCGGGAACACCTAAATTAAATGGTGGGGTCCGAATGGAGAAATTGAACGTACTGATCATGGTTCGATCAATGAGGAGTCCAGTAAAGTTACCTGATTCCACTATGGGGTTTGCTCTTTGTCAGTGCCTCTTATACTTCAACCAGAAGTCTGTCTAAGCCGTAGGACAAGGACTAATATGAAAAGAAAAAGGGAACAGTCCCTAAC
>JAIUZE010065349.1:368-51084 GCA_022085475.1 Heliosperma pusillum
GAAGCAATTAGGCAGCCATGCCCCGGCTTGGATATAAACCCACCAAGCCGGGAACACAAAAGCTATCAAGCAGTGAACATATACTCGTTAAAGATAGTAAGGCCTATCAATGTCATGGTCCAAGATGCTCATTTAGAATTAGAATGGTCAAGACGCCATATAATCATAACTCTCTATGAGTACTTAGTCAACACGACATATATCACACAATCAAACAGTCACGGGAAAAACTTCCTATCATGTGACTAATTGCATATAAATCATATTCAAATATCATATCGCCTCATATCTACTAAGGCTCATTCATTCATTCATTACATAAAACCTTACCTGAAGACAAATCCCCGACCCGAGTCCCGCGACGGGTCATCAGTCAAAACGGGGCTGACTAGATCATAGTTTGACCAAACCCGTTTGGTCAAACCGGCTAGAAACAGAGTCTTAGCCCTTTAGGCTTGAACATAAGAACATCATATTCATTTCATGCTATTTTATTCTAATTTCTAACATGTGAATTATTAATTCTTACGAAACCCGCTAGACTTAAAGGATATCAAATTAAACTACCATCTCATGCTATAATTTCTAACATGTGAGAAATAATAATATTATGAAAAACCGTTTAATTACATAATTTACTTATTAAAATTTCCCACTTGCTAAATATTACAAAACATAATATAATAATAACGATAAACTCAAAAACCGTCACAAGTCCAAAGGGACTCACGGGTCATGGGCTGGATCGGGATTGAACCGGGCCTGGACTGGGCCCACGGGCCTGGTTTGGGTCGGTTTCTCAACCACCCTACACGGCCTACACCAATCAACAACTCCAAATTATTTCTAACATGTTTTAATTAACAACATCCATTTTAACAACTAATTCAACCATCATTCATACTAAAAATTATGATTATGAACAAATCACCCAACATGTCAAAAACATTAAATATGTTAAAATCTCATAAAACTTAATAATAATAACAACCTATCATGTTACTACTCAAAAACCGTAAATAACAATAACATAACAAAAACATAAACAAAAACATGTGACATTAATTCGTCGAGTAACTCGGTAATCGTTACCTTAGCTAGCACAAAACCAAGTAGCACCAAAATAAGAACTAAAAACCCGTCTACTAATCTTCTTCTAAAATATACGAGTCACCAAACTCGTCTTCATAATCTTCTCCTATAAGAAATGACAAAAAATAACTTTATTAGAATTAAAACTTGATTTCAACAATTAAAGTGTTGAAAACGATTTTGTCGGAATTGAAAATAAAACCTACATGGAGATGAAGAGCGGAGAGGAGACTCTAGAAATATAAGTTCGGACGGATTTGACCAAGTAACGAAGGTTTTGTGACGATTTTGCTCAAGAACGATCAAGAATACGAAGAACGATTATGATTATATTAAAGAAGGTATTAATTAGATATTAAGTTGATTTAATGTAAAATGAAAAGATAAGTAGTGAGTAAGAGTGGGAGTTGGGCCGTGTAAATATAGAGGATTACGGGAGTCGGGTTTTGAACTTGTTGTTACGGGATTGACTCGGGTTTTATAAATATATTATGGTAAATATTTAGATATTATTAGATATTATATTTGTTTAATCAAATATCTAGATATTATTAGATATTATGTTAGTTAAATGAAAATATCTAATCCTAAGGGAAGAGGTGGAATAGGCGTGTGGAGTAAGGAGAAATCGGGTCTGTTTTTAAGCGATTTGTTTCGTAATTTAAGTTGAGAGATCGATAAAGTTACAAATATCTTAGATATTTGTATTAGTTTAATAATAAGTAATCAAAAGATCTCAAATGAGGGAAAGAGGTTGCTTTGGCCGTGGGGTCCACGTAGGAGTCGGTTTCGGGTTTGTTTCTGTACTTAAGTTGACTCGGGAATAGTTAAATGACGTTCGGGTTTAAACCGTATAACATACTCTTTAATTCCAAATAAATTCAAAATAATTATATTAAATTATCATAAATTCAAATAAATCGTAATAAATTAAAATAAATTAAATTTATTATTTTTCAAATATAATTTCGGTCTTTCAAATTACGGGTTGTTACAATCACCCCTCATTTTAAAAAGTTTCGTCCTCGAAACTTAGAAGGAGGAATGTGACATATATGTAGGTCTATTTCAAACCTTTTAAAATATATTTGTAATAAAAATACAGGGTCTTATCAATACAGACATTTAGTGGAAAAATCGATAATAGGGATGGGTTTAAAGTCCATTAAACCTTAGGTATTGGGATACCCAATTCCCCTCTAATACAATGTTAGAGGTAGAATTCAATGTGGAAGGCCCTTTACTTGAGATTGAAGTACATCAAAGTTTATCCCAAAGGTATGTACTTGGACCTGCTGTAAAGTTATGGATGAAGTGTTGTCTTCTTAATGAGTTCTTTGAAAAAGTGTACTTGCAGGTACATGATAAAAGAATTTACCTATGTGAGACGTGAAGTATAGCCGACTTCGGAAGCTTTTGGACTCAAGGCTTCTATACGCTCATGAAAGGATTAGGATACTAGGCTTGTAATAAGTATCAGTATATAACTTTATTTGTTAAAATAGTTTGTGTGTATTTTGCCTTCATGTATTCAATATGTTCAAGGGTTCAATCCTTAGAGACACCCTTTTTACTAGAGTATATGAATCGTGCATTTTACTAGGTGGAAATTCAATCTTCGTGACATTTTCATTGATGCGCAAATTGATGGTTAGTAGGTGTTTAAAATGAATCAAGGATTACACTTAAATGGGGGAGGAATGTTGGTGATTTAAGTGTCATCAATCATTTAAGTATAATTGGATATCGTGTAAAAATCATACGGAAGCTCGTAACGTTATAATATGGATTGGGAGTGTGGAGTACACGTTCGTATATAAATCAATTATCGAGCTAACAGGATGTACGGAATAAAAGAAATAATATGAAAAGACGCATTGAGACAAAATCTCAAATCGATGAACTGAGATTTAGTCGATCGACTGAAATTCTGGTCGATCGAGTAAATCGAAGATTGCAAGTTTCTGACTTTGATCGATCGAGTAGTTTTGTTACTCGACCAACTTAATCTGCTCGATCGAGCTCTTGAATTTACTCGAACGAGTAGTTTGTCAGTCGATCGACTGATTCTCTATTTCTGGTCACTTGCTCTGTTTCGCTTTTGCGCGCTTGTTCTGTTTCGCATGAAACAGAATGTTCTTGTTCATTGAAATCCACTACATGGCTTTTGACTGATATGTCATGGGGTGCAAACTCTTCTATAAATAGAAGGAAGCACATCATAATCAAACACAACACATTTTCAGATTTCTACTATCTACTAATCTTACAAAAACAGAAAAGTTCTCTTTGTTTCTAGCCTAAGATTCAAAGGTCAGTGTAGTTTTATCCTAGGATTGATTTCGTGGTAACCTTAGGCTTATAAGGGGCGAAATACTTTCTAAGAAGAGCAGTACTTTGCGACCCTACATTTATCCAAGCACCAATCTTTCTATATTCATCCTGTTTGTTTCACTTAATATACCACACCCTTCTCACAAATCATGTTATTGCATGATATCTAAAGTAGTTTCTCATCAACACGCCTTTCGATGGGTGGCTAGATCCCCTAGCCTTGTGGTTTTTCTGGTGGCATTCATGGACTACGTCATAAAATGATATCAATAAAAGAATAATAGATGGCGATATTTGCATTTAAATATATAAATTTGAAAAATAATTCTAAAATTATATTTAGAAGAATACATAAGAAATTAATGTATTATGTATTTTTGTGTCAGAGTTTGATTAGACCTGACTTATTCATGAGGTTAGCTCGAGTACGATCCAAATTCGAACAATACGACCCGAGTCTATCTTTTTTTCTTTTCTTTTTTTTACCTTCAACAAACCCTTATCCTAGATAGCACCAAAACGGACACGATACGGACACGTGATACGACATCTCGTGAAAATTAGGACACGGGACACGTTATTGAAATTTAATAAAAATATATATTTTATAAATATAAATAACGTACGATTTTATTTTTGTATTAGTATTTGATACTAGATGTTGAAAAGGCGTCACCGGGTAGCGCAAATCTCAGTATCACCCAATTAAATAATAACCAATTAAAAATTTCATTTAATTTAATTAATAAAATATTTCAAAGGGTAAAAATGTGAACAAAGTTGTCTTGTTATTGTTCCCAAATCTATTAGCCAAATATTATCACATGGTGATAATAACGATAAAATTTTCGGTGTTTTTTAGACAACAAATAGAGTTATTTGATACGTATTTGATCCGTCTCAAACTTAAGACGAATATTGTACGTCTTAAAAGAGAATGTGTACTTTATAACGAACGTTGTTGATCATTACGGACTACTCCAATATAAATACATGCATACACCAGCCTTCTAATCAACCAAGCAAATATCATTCACTTAATATTTACATTTTTATACACCACAATTTTACATAAAAATGAGGGCCTATTTCCCCCCTAAATTATATAATCACCTTCACCTTCACCTTCACCTTCACCTTCACCTTGTGCTACTACTCTTTAGTGCGTGGCTAACCAACTGTAGTTGCAAAGTTGGATCATCCAAGTTTAATAACAACAGCATCCTTTGTGTAGAGAGTGAGAGAGATGCCCTGTTTCACTTTAAACAGGGCATTCGGGTCGACTATTACGGGATGCTCAATGATTGGGAACACAGTCAGGAATGCTGTCAGTGGCGCGGTATACGCTGCAATAACCAATATGGCCATGTCATCGGTCTCAATCTTTCTTGCGTTGTTGCTGATGATTACTAGGGTTGTCTAGAAGGTACACTCAGCGTTTCTTTATTAAACTTGAAGCATTTGAAATATTTGGACCTTAGTTATAATAATTTCAGAGGACAGCTACCCAAGTTCATTGGTTCACTAGATTGTTTAGAACACCTTCATCTCTCCAATGCTAGAATTGAGGGTGTGATTCCTCAAGAAATTGGAAATCTTTCGAGTTTAACATCCCTCGATCTTAGCATTAACGGTAACCTGAAGGCGGAAAGCTTGTGGTGGCTTTCGCGTTTGAGGTTGATAAGGGAAGTGGATTTGAGTGGTATTGGTCTGAGTACGACTGCAAACACATGGCTATCTGTTGTTAACAACTTACCTTTCTTACGAGAGCTTCGCTTGGATAGTTGTGGACTCTCTCTAAACTCACCAACTACTCTTTCATATACTAATTCATCCACAACCCTCAGTGTCCTCAGCCTTTCAAATAATTACTTGACTGACACATCAATATTTAAGTGGTTGTTGAACTTGAGTGGACTTGAGACCACCCTGACATATCTTGATCTCTCTATTAATGTACAGATGTTTGGAAATGATTTACAACTATCGAAAAGTTCAATGAAACTCCTTGATAACTTATGTAACTTGCAAACCTTAGACTTGACTTCAACCAATCTCAACTACAAGTTCAACGATATCATCCAATCCTTTTCTACATGTCCACAGAAGGCATTAGTGTCCTTAAAATTAAGTGGAAATTATGTTTGGGGATCAATTCCGGACAACATTGGTGCTTTTTCTTTCCTAAGGGTATTAGAGCTCAATGATAATCAGCTTAACGGTACCATTGCTCAAACGCTTGGCCAACTAACAATGCTTGAGGGTTTGGATCTTTCTGATAATTCTTTGAATGACACTCTCACAACAGCCCACTTATCGAACCTTAATAAACTACGCGATCTGAACTTGTATCCTAACACGGAAATTGTGGTTAACATTAGTCCTAATTGGATTCCTCCATTTCAGTTAGATACCCTAAGTTTGAAGTCATGCAAGATAGGCCCTTATTTTCCAAGGTGGGTTACAACTCAAAAACACTCGACCAAGCTTGATATATCCAATGCTAGTATTTCAGATACTAGTCCTATTTCCTTTTGGAACTCAAGCTTGTGGCCGGGAATTATCTATCTAGATATGTCTCGCAATATGATTAATGGTACAATTCCAGATGTATCAATCATCTTTGATGGCTTCCCTTATATTGACCTAAGTGATAACCTCTTCGAAGGTGTAATACCCTTATTTGTAAGGAACAATGTATCCCATCTAAGTCTGAACAACAATAAGTTTTCAAAAGGCCTCTTTCCATTCTTGTGCCCAGATACACAAATGCCTCTTTCCCATCTTGACCTATCAAGTAACTTGTTTTCGGAAAAGTTGCCAGACTGTTGGAGATATTTCAGTCAATTAACTAAGTTGCATCTAGAGACCAATAGTCTTTGGGGAAGTTTACCGACCTCTATTGGTACGTTAAACCAACTTGCTGGTTTACACTTGAGCAACAATAATTTATCTGGTAGTTTACCGACATCCCTTGTGAACTGTAAGTCTTTGGTGACTCTGGACCTTGCAAATAATTCATTCATTGGTCACATACCCCCTGACTTTGGGCATAGTTTCAGAAATCTTGTCGTTCTTAGCCTGCAAAGTAATCGCTTTGTTGGGGTTCTACCTACAAGCTTTTGTGATCTTTCTAAGCTCCAAATCTTGGACCTTTCGAACAACTACATCTCCGGAACCATTCCAGGATGTTTGTACAAACTGGTAAGCATGGCTAACACAAAGGGTGAGTCCAGTATACATATGGTGGGCCAGATTTATTACACTGGTTATAAGGGGGATTTAGGCAAATATTTTATTAATGATTATGCGCGCCTTGTAGAAAAATATAATTCCATGGATTATGCACACGTGATGTGGAAAAGGAATGAACAAACATTTAGTGATAGATACTCATCATATGCTGATAATGGTAATCCATTAGAATTACTTAAAGGCATTGATATTTCTAACAATAAGCTAGAAGGCCATATACCAGAAGGCATATCAAATCTTGTTGGTATAAAATTCTTAAATTTATCAAGAAACAATCTAACTGGTGTTATTGTATCAAGAATTGGCCAGCTAACCTCTTTGGAATCTCTTGATTTATCACACAACCATCTCTCTGGTGAAATTCCTCAAAGTTTAGCTCAAATTAGTTCTCTATCGTCATTCGACATTTCCGACAATAACTTAACTGGAAAGATCCCCCTTGTCACACAGTTACAAAGTTTTGATGCTTCATCATACATGGGAAATCCCGGGCTCTGCGGAGAACCACTTCCTAAATGCGCCGGAGATGAAGCACTTGCCATTTCACCAATTGGAGATACCAAGCAAGGCACGATAGACGGCTTTGTGCTAGGACTGTACATAAGTGTTGTACTTGGATTCATTACAGGATTTTGGGGAGTTTGTGGCACTTTAGTTCTGAAAAGATCTTGGAGACATGCCTATTTTCGATTTTATGAAGACACAAGAGACAAGATTTATGTTATATGGGGTTTTAAAATAGCCAGAGCTTGGACGAGATTTTAAAGCTACTTTAGTAAGTGTTTGTATTTTTTTTCCGTGATAATTGGTTAAGTTATTATATGGAGTTGTTGTTTAAGACTGTCACATAGTAAAACCACACAAAGTTTTAGTTTCTTATGACAGGGTATTATGTTATGTGAGGCCAATCCCATAATTCAGTAAGAACTCTCAACTAATTAGTAAATACTCAAATTAACCCATTAGAAAACCAACATATAACATCTCATGTTAATTCCGAACATGATTCAAGATACTTCTATTGTATAACTGCGTCATACGATATTTATATAACCAACAATATTTGAACTCAAAGTTAGAAATTAGCATCATGATTATTAGGGTTGAACAAAAAATCCGATTTTCCAAACAGATCCGATATAAGCCCGAGTTTTTGGAGATCCGATCCGAAAGTTGAGCACAAAAAAAAAACAGAAAACAAAGAAAAGAATAACATGTTAAATAATTTAAGTCATAACATGAACCCTAAGATCTTGAATTACATGATTATCACAAATGTAATTCTATTGTTAATCATATTAGAACAAACCTCCGGACAACATGATGATAAACTTTGTTGGTTAGTAAACCCTTAATAGAGAAATGAGGTTTCTCTCCCTTTGCCTATAAACCTTAATGTATGTGTTTGTATGTTTTTGTGGATGATCTTTGTGATGGGCAAAGCTCACTATTTATAGGTAAGGAGAGGACCAAATTTCATAACTTATAAGCATAACATTAACCTTCCATCAAGGCTAATAAAACATGAAACTTACTCTTGAATGTAAACCCTTTATGTTACTAGCAAATTAATATGAAACATATGTTTGGAACTGTAACATCTTCATCATTTTATTACTTAGTAGTAAAAGAAACAACTCTCTTACTAATGACCATAAACATGAGTAAGACTATAACATCTTATGTTATGAATAGATAGATGTTTCTTACAGTATCCCACTTGGTCATTAGGAAGATACTTTAGTATTTTCATATTAAGACCATAAAGCGCGCATGATATGCTAGAATATTTTAATTGTTATCATAAGTGTCTTAGATAATCTGGCGAACAATGGGAGTCATGGCGTGTACATGTTATTTTGCGACATGCTTACTTCCATGTACTACTACATTAATAACTTTCATACCTAAGACCATAAATAAGAGTATCATAATGGTCACATAATGTCTTGTATATAAAAGACTTATTCTGTTTTTATTCATCTAATACTTGAGGTGTACACATTAGAAAACAGAAAATGTAGATGTACGTAAATAGTATATAGAGCTCAATAATTGTCGTGCATAATTAGAAATCAAATGACAGAATATGAAAAATTAGGAACTATCTGTAAGACCCATACTTTCAGTGTGTTTCTGAAAAGTTGGTGCAGGTAGTCCTTTTGTAAATATGTCTGCCACTTGCAAATTTGTACTTATTGACTCGACGACAATTTTATTTAGTTTAACATCTTGCTTTAGTAATAGGTATTTGAGGTCCATGTGTTTTGAACCCTTGGTTATCCTATCATGCTTTGAGAAAAATGTTGTAGCTTCATTGACAAAATTACGCAGCCATGTTCCTTGAATTGAAGCCTCGTAACATGCCACATATTCAGCCATCATGGTGGATCCGAAAAGCAACTCAGATTTTGACTCCTCCATGATATTGCACCTCCACATAAGAGATACACATAGCCAAGAGTGCAAATCCTAGTGTCAGGACATCCAACAAGATCTGAATCAGAATAACCAGTTACCTGTGGATGACTTGATTTTCTATATGTGAGCATGTAGTTTCTTGTTCCCTTTAAGTATCTCAATACTTTCTTTGCAGCTTTCCAACGAGCAATTTCTGGGTTACATTGAAATCTACCCAGCATGCCAACAGCGTGGCTTATATTAGGTCTTGTACAGACTTGTGCATACATCAGACTCCCAACAAGAGATGCATAAGGATACTTTGCCATTTCTTCTTGTTCCATAGGAGTCTTTGGGCACTGCTCAAGAACTAGTTTGTCTCCTTTATGCAGTGGCACGGGACTAGAGGAACAAGTCATCATGCCAAATCTCTCAAGTACTTTGTCAATATATGCTTTCTAAGACAATCCTAAAATTCCTTGTGATCTATCACGAAATATTTCGATTCCGATCACATAAGAAGCCTCGCCCATATCTTTCATTTCAAAGTTAGTAGAGAGATAATCCTTAGTTTCACGTAATAAACCAAGGTCACTACTGGCTAATAATATGTCATCAACATACAAAACCAAAAATATGAACTTACTCCCACTGAACTTGAGATAAATGCAAGGGTCAACAACATTTTCAGTAAAATCGAACGCGGTGATGATTTCATGAAACTTTAGATACCATTGCCTTGAAGCTTGTTTCAGTCCATATATTGATTTCTTAAGTTTGCAAACCATGTCTTTGTTAAGCCTATAATTTACCATATTTTATATACTTATTTCCCATAGTTTTATATTGATTTTCAGCATATTATATTATTTTTTAGTAATAAATTCCTTCCTCGAACGTCTTACTGCGATTTATATATTTATATGTAGAAAGGAGCTATTTGATGCTGATATTAGCTAAACAGTTAAGCGAGGCGCTGAATAAAAGATGAATAAATAAGGACTATTATCCCAGATACAAATTCCAAAGACGAAGACAAAGCAATCCAAAATAAAGTGGAAGCCATTTATTGAATAAATTGTTGACAAGACATCATTTTACAAATGATGAAATAAAGAAGTACAATTGGAAAAGTTGGTGCGTTGAACATCAAGTGGTGACATTCAACTTGGTTGATATTACATTGAAGAAATTTATGAGAGAAACGCATGCGCATTATCATGTTGAAGAGTTCTTATGAGAATTACAACATGAAACGTCTCATATTTAATTCCTTAATTCATGAAACATTGGTCATTTGAAGAAAACTTCATGCAGTAAAAGCACAAACCGTAGGATGAATATAAAATGTAATGAATTTACATTAATTATTGCTCTAAACGTACATGTAATATTTACTTTGAACGCTCAAATGATCGCCTATATAATGTAGGTGATTTACTTTGAGAGATATACAGACACACACAGAAGCAATAAAATAATTAGTTTCATATTAAATTCTATTTATTCTCTCATTTACATCAATTATCTTAATCATATTTTTACATTCTTAGTTTATTATTTGACGACAAGCTCAAAACTTCTCAACTTGTTAATGCCATAGTAAATACTACATTAATCTCTTTTATTATTCTCTTTTATATTTGTTCTATTTATTTAATTATTTAATTATGTTCTATTCTATTATTAAAAATGTTATTGTAGTCGTAATTATGGGTCGTGAGTAGTCTTCTATCTAGGGCTCGGTGGAGCCTTAATATGGGTTGATCAATGTATTAATTTGCTAAACATTATTTACTGGTTATACTTAGGTTTGATAGGGTTGTGCTAAAGTATTAATTTATTGGTCATAATTTATAGGCGTGCTCTTGATTAATACTACAATTAGAATTGAGTTTTGGTCTTTACAAGTTAGAATATATATTGCGATTAAATATAATTAATTATTACTCAGTTGAAATTACAATGAGAGTTGAATTTCCTCTTAGAGAACCCGAGTCAAATTAGACCTCTACCCATGAGAATAGGTAGAGTGATAGTTGAGACATTTTAGTTTTGGTCCTTAAAGCTCTTATATGTGTTATAAGTCCCATGAGAATAGGAATTGTTTCACTATAGCAAGGCTATTTATATCTCGAGAGAGAATAAAAAGTATTGGTTTTAGTTTTTAGAGTTAAACCCGGAAAATTAGTCTCACCTAAGTATACAATTGAATATGTTATTTCCTTCAATATTCTATATTGATCAATCTATCTTAATGGTGAAGCCATTGTCCTAGAGCTTTTTCTTATTAATTTAATCTTATTATCTAGTCATTTATTTTAGCTTTATTTTATAAAAAAAACCAGACACATAAACAAATATTCGTCTCACGTAGATAAATCATTCTTAAATCGACTAGTACTCAACCTTCACTTCCCTGAGATCGACCCGTAAGTGCTACAACAGACACCGTTCATTTGCGGTAATTTATAACTGAACAAGTTTTTGGCGCCGTTGCCGGGGAAGTAACGGTTTGATATTAGTTAATTTTAGATTAGTTTAGACTACGTTTTCTTTTGCGTACGCAAGTACGCCTCTTTTGTTACTAATTCTTTTCCTTTAGTTTTGGTGTTAGTCTTATATGCGCATGCGACATTCCGAAGGTGATTTATTATTTGACCCTGAAATTGAAGCAACTGCTAGGAGACGAAACGCTGAAAGGAGAAGGAAGAGAAAGGAGCTTGAACCCGATACTATTTCCGAGTCTTCTATAGAAATTGATATTACTATCATCATGGCTTCTATGCGAGAAGAAAATGCCCCGAAACCAACTTTCAACTCCAGTATCTCAAAGCCAAAGATTGATGCAAACAACTTTGAGTTAAAAACTACTTTGATCCACTTTGTTCAAAATGATCAGTTCGGTGGCTCACCAATTGAAAACCCCAATGACCACCTGAATAGATTCATTGATAAAGCTGACATAAAAATTAATGGAGCTTCTGATGACGCCATTCGGTTAAGTCTATTCCCATATTCCCTTCGAGGGAGTGCACGTGAATGGTTGAATAATTGTTATCCTGACTCGTTTGATACTTGGGATAAGCTTTCCACTGCTTTTTTGCAAACATATTTTCCACCTGGGAAGACTGTCAAGTTCAGAAACGACATTACAGGCTTTTTACAACATGCATATGAATCTCTCTACGAATCTTGGGAGAGATACAAGGAACTTCAACGTCAATGTCCTCATCACGGGATCCCTTCATGTGTATTGATTTATACTTTAATTTCTACAATTCTCTAAAGCCAGAGTTGCAAATAAGTCTTAATGCAGCTGCAGGGGGACGATTAGACGGGATTTCTTGGGACAAAGCCAAGGCTCTCATAGAGGATCTAGCAATAAGCACTTATCATTGGGGAGTGACTGAAGCGTTCGAGGAAGCAAGGCTACCAATGACGACTCTGTTAACGTGATGCAAGCCAAACTTCATGATCTATCTCAAAAAGTAGCTCAACTCAAGTTCAGTAATGTTTCTAGCTCTTTATCACCTATGTGTCAAATTTGTGGGGTTAATGGGCATGATTCTTCTGAATGTGTGAATGCTTCAATGATGGAGCAAGTTAATGCTCTTAATGGGAAGCAACAATGGGACCCCAATTCAAATACTTACAATTCGGGATGGGCTCAAAATCCTAAGCTCTCATATGGAAATACAAGAAACATCCAAAACCCCCAACATCAAGTTAAGCCCTTTCAGCAACCTCCTTGTTTCCAACCAAAATTGTCTTATCAACACTTGCAAATGCAAATTCGTCCTCAATTCCAGCAACAACAACAGTTTCAACAACATCAAGCTCCTCAAAAATCTAATGTAGAGTTGATGTTAGAGCAAGTTTTGTCTCAACAATCTCAGTATATGCGGGACCAAAATCAAAAGAATGAAGGGTTTTCTACACCAATTTCTCAACTTAAATCCTCACACAAAATTGCGGAAACTCAACTTGCTCAAATAGCCCAACAAGTTAGTCAATTTGTGAAACATCAAGGTCAATTTCCAGGGAACACTGAAGCTAATCCTAAGGGTCAATTGAATGTTGTGACTTTAAGGAGCGGGAAGGTACTTGAAGAGACTACTAAGTCTAAGGGTGTTATTGTTGAAGATGAAGTGATTGAGATCGAGGATGAGAGGAAGATGGCAGAGTAAAATGTTGTTGAAGAAAAGCAAACTAATAATGAGAAGGAGGCCCCTGTGAATCCACCTAGAGTATATGTGCCACCGGTACCCTTTCCTCAAAGGTTAGCCAAGGCAAAGTTGGAGCAGAAGTACGGGAAATTTCTTGAGATCCTAAAGGGAATGCACATCAATCTTCCCTTTTTGGAGGCTATTTATGAAATTCCATCTTATGGGAAATTCCTCAAAGAGCTGCTTTCTAGCAAGAAGGAAACTTAGAGCCAGTACGATTGTTAATTTGTTAAAGGAGTGTAGTGCCTTACTCCTTAACAAGCTGCCTCAAAAGCTTGATGATCCTAGCAGTTTCTCAATCCCTTGTTCTATTGAAGGTATTTACATTCAGCGTGCTTTGTGTGATTTGGGGGCTAGTGTTAGCCTTATGCCTCTGTCAATTTTAAGAAGCTTCAAATGCAGATTTGAGACCGACTAGAGTTTCACTACAATTGGCTGATCGGTCAGTCAAATTTCCACTTGGGGTCGCTGAAGATGTTCCCTTAGCTGTTGGGAAACTTGTGATTCCTTGTGATTTCTTTGTCATGGACATTCCTGAGGATGTTTAAGTACCCATAATCTTGGGACGTCCATGTTTAGCCACTGCTGGCGCTATGATTGATGTGAAGAGCGGAAAACTATCCTTGCAAGTTGGTGAAGACAAGGTAGAATTTGAGCTTAACAAGAATATGGGCAGTCCTTCCATGAGAGATAGTTGCTACTGAGTTGATGTTTTAAAGGAGTACTTGTCTGATACTTTGTTGGAGCCTACATCATTTGATATGCTGCAAGACTGTCTCACCAACATTGATTCTGATGATGTAGAGATGTTAGCTTATGCTTGGATGCTTGACTCTACGCCATCTCATTCTACTGACCCTCTGCGAGAGGCAATGCTAGTAACGGGTAAGACTACGGAGAGTTCTAAGCCTCCCGAGGTAAAGTTAAAACCACTTCCTTCTTCTTTAAAACATGTGTTTTTGGAAGAAAATTCTACTTACCCTGTTATCGTCAACAGTGCACTTAATGACACCCAACTTTCTAAATTGTTGATAATTCTTCGCAAATATAAAAGTGTCATTGGGTACGCAATTGACGATCTTAAGGGAATCAGTCCATCTTTTTGTACACATAGAATCCTTCTTGAGAACGATAATGCATCCTCCATTGAGCCTAAGCGACGCCTCAACCCTAATATGAGGGAAGTTGTCAAAAAGGAAGTCTTGAAACTACTTGAAGCGAGCATAATCTATCCTATCTCTGATAGTAAATGGGGTGACCCCGGTTCATGTAGTTCCAAAGAAATGGGGGATGAATGTCGTCAAAAACGAAAAGGATGAACTGATTTCTACAAGAACTGTTACCGGGTGGCGAATGTGTATTGACTATCGCCGATTGAATAAAGCCACCCGAAAGGATCACTTCCGCCTCCCATTTATAGACCAGATGCTTGAAAGACTGCAAAACACTCATACTTTTTTTACTTGGATGGGTATTCAGGTTTTTTCCAAATCCCAATTCATCCAAGTGATCAAGAGAAGACGACATTTACATGTCCATATGCACTTACGCTTATCGTAGGATGCCATTTGGACTATGTAATGCTCCCGCCACTTTTCAAAGATGTATGATGGCAATATTTTCCGACTACGTGGAGAAAATTATGGAAGTGTTTATGGATGACTTCTCGGTCGTTGGCACTACTTTTGACGATTGTTTGATAAACCTTGAAAAAGTGCTAAACCGGTGCCGAGAAGCTCATCTTGTGCTAAATTGGGAGAAGTGTCATTTTATGGTACAAGAGGGGGTTGTGTTAGGACATATTGTGTCTAGTCGTGGCATTGAGGTGGATAAAGCAAAAATTGAGGTGATTGAGAATCTACCACCTCCTGTCAATGTGAAAGGAGTGCGAAGTTTCCTTGGGCATGCGGGATTTTATCGCCGTTTCATCAAGGATTTCTCTAAGATTTCTCGTCCCTTAGCTGAGATTTTGGCCAAAGATGCTAATTTTGTGTTTACTGATGTTTGCCTTGAAGCTTTTGACAGGTTGAGAAAAGCATTAATCACCGCCCCTATTATTCGTCCACCGGATTGGAGCCTTGCCTTTTGAGCTAATGTGTGACGCGAGCGATCACGCGGTACGAGCAGTGCTGGGGCAAAGACATGATGGTAGGATGCATGCCATCTATTATGCGAGCAAGACTCTTGATGCTGCGCAAGCTAATTACACCACCACTGAGAAGGAGCTGTTAGCTGTGGTATTTTCCATTGAGAAATTTCGATCTTATTTAGTAGGATCGAAGTTTATTGTGCATACTGATCACGCAGCACTCAAGTATCTCCTTAGTAAGAAGGATGCTAGACCCAGACTAATTCGTTGGATTCTTTTACTGCAAGAATTTGACTTGGAGATTAAGGATAAGAAGGGTTCTGACAATTTAGTAGCTGATCACTTATCCCGTCTTATTCAAAAAGGCCCCTCTGATGGCCTTCCTATTGATGATTCATTTCCAGATGTTCAGCTATTTGCTATTGCTATTGTTAGTGCTCCATGGTTTGCTGACATTGTGAATTATCTTGTATCAGGAGTCATACCTCATGGGTATGATTATCACCAGAGGAAGAAATTTTGTGTTGATGTCAAGCATTATTATTGGGATGACCCTTTACTTTACAAATCTTGTGCTGATGGTATTATTCGACGATGTGTGCCAGATGAAGAGACTAATTCCATTATCTCCCATTGTCATGACATGCCTTGTAGTGGACATGCTAGTACCACCAAAACAGCTGCTAAAGTACTCCAATGTGGTTTTTATTGGCCTACTTTATTCAAGGATGTCGCCTCCTACGTGAAAGGGTGTGATAGATGCCAACGAACAGGGAACATTTCTAGGAGGAACAAAATGCCTTTAAACTTTAATCTGTAGGTTGATATATTTGATGTATGGGGCATTGATTTTCAAGGTCCATTCCCGTCCTCTTTCGGACACCAATACATTCTGGTAGCTGTGGATTATGTCTCCAAATGGGTAGAAGCTATTGCATCTCCTACAAATGATGCTAGAGTTGTATCTAAGTTTCTTAAGAAGGTTATCTTCCCTCGTTTTGGTGTCCCAAGAGTTCTAATTAGTGATGGTGGAAGCCGTTTTATTGAAAAGAAATTTGAAGCTCTTTTGAAGAAATATGGGGTGCAACACCGACAAGGACTTGCCTACCACCCTCAAACTAGTGGGCAAGTAGAAATTTCAAATAGGGAGATTAAATCTATCCTCGAGAAGACGGTTTCTAGTTCCCGTAAGGATTGGGCCATCAAACTAGATGATGCCCTATGGGCTTATCGCACTGCTTTCAAAACACCAATTGGAACCTCCCCATTACGATTGGTGTATGGTAAGGCATGTCATTTGCCGGTCGAATTGGAACATAGGGCATTTTGGGCCATCAAAGCCCTTAACTATGATTATAAAAGTGCTGGATAACGTCGCCTTTTGCAATTAAATGAGCTTGATGAGATTCGACTTGAATCTTACAAGAATGCACGTATTTATAAAGAGAAAACTAAAAGATGGCATGACAAGCGAATTTTAAGGTGAGAATTTCATGAAGGGGATTTAGTTCTTCTTTTTAATTCTAGATTGAAACTTTTTCCAGGTAAGCTTCGTTCTCGTTGGTCTGGGCCATTTCGCGTCACGAAGGTATTTCCATATGGAGCAGTTGAAGTATTTGATGAAACAAAAGGTTACTTTAAGGTCAATGGTCATCGTCTTAAGCACTATATTGTTGGCGAACCTATTCACGAGAAAGTAGTCTTCACACTTTCTGTCGTTCTGCCTGCGAATTAATCTACAAAGGAGTCAGGCTCGCGACTTTAAACAAGCGCTGCATGGGAGGCAACCCATGGACATTTATTTTTCGAATAAAAAAAACTAAAACTAACAAATATAAGCTAATTTGTGCAGGTCACACTTGTGCTCAAATATCTCGTAACATGGCCTGGTGAGCTCGTTACCTTTTCCTAATCATTTGATGTCCTTTATTTTCTTGCATTGAGGACAATGCTTAATTTAAGCATGGGGGAGGGTAAATGTGTTATTTAGTTTTCTAATTAGCTTACCTTTGTTTGATTCATGTTTCATAAAAAAAAAATTCATAAAAAAATCCAAAATAAAAAATAAGCAAAATGTGATTTGATTTGTGGCGAATCTTGTGGATGTTGAGCATAATTTGATCGAGTTAATATCTTGAAATTTACAACAATTTTCTTAGGTTGATCACATAAGGTAAGTTAGACAACTTCACCCTTGAGAGTCTGATAGAATTTTTGTCTTGTGTATCTTGTGACATTGTTCGTGGTAAGACGGTATGACTAGACTTGTGACAATATAACCATGTGACCAAAAAGCCGTGAGATCACATAGCCAAAAAAGATTGGGACATCCATGACAATCTAATTCTTTCATGAATGGTCTAGGATTAGTACTTGCTATTAGGATTTCATGAATGATAGAGGCATTCATTTGTTTATGAGCTACATTAGCCAAAAAACCGTCCTGAATTTGATATTTTCTATTTGAAACCCCTTTGAGCCTTTAGCCTTGTTTCTTTGTTAACCCTACATTACAAGCCATTTCCTTACATTATCCTACCCGAGTAAGGGTTAGTGAAGTGTTTGTCTTTCTCGGTTTGAGTGGAGGTATAATACAAGCAAAGCATGGGGGAGTATTGATGGCAATTTGGTGATTATTAATATATGAAATGGGTTGATGTGTTGTTAAAAAAAATTGTGAAAGAAATGAAAAGAAAAAAAAAAACAAAATTGTGAAAGAAATGAAAAGAAAAGAAAAGAAAAAAAAGGTTCAAAGTTATCATTGTTAATAAACGGGGTATGAGTTTCATTGTTTATGAAGGTTTATGTCACTTAATTATGATGAAATTTGATAATAAAATTGGTGTTTGTTCTATATTTCATATGAAGAGTAGTTGTTGGAGGTTTTTGCATCTATGTCTTTGGTCGAGATTTGACATGTTCTTCTCTAGCTCTTACTTTTAACACCACATTCCTAAAATAATCCACACCTTTAACCCCTAGCCCCGTTACAACCCTTAAAATTCCTCTTGACATGTAGTAGCGGCAAGTTTAGGCTTAGCTTTATATGTGTGACCCGTGTCCTTATCACTTGGACACATGAGAGTAGTGATTTTCCGGTTTTACATTCCCTAAAGTGAGGGTCCACTGGTTTGTCACTTGTCTAGATGGGTCGTGGTAAGATTGAAAGGTCACTTGAGCACATTTCATAACATTTTGTCGGATTTGTTAGGGTGATTTGTCTTGCGAGCTAATTTGTGATCTTAACTCTATTTCGAAAATAAAACGATTTAGAACTTATGTTTAATTTCTTTTCGAAAACCTTAGTTGGATTATTGTTCTATCCCTTGCATTTTGCCACATTAGACCTTTGTTCTATATTAGTAGATTATGCCTCTTGAGTGTACTCGAGGACGAGTAAAGGTCTAGCATGGGGGAATTTGTTAAGCCTATAATTTACCATATATTATATACTTATTTTCCATAGTTTTATATTGATTTTCAGCATATTATATTATTTTTTAGTAATAAATTCCTTCCTCGAACGTCTTACTGCGATTTATATATTTATATGTAGAAAGGAGCTATTTGATGCTGATATTAGCTAAACAGTTAAGCGAAGCGATGAATAAAAGATGAATAAATAAGGACTATTATTCCAGATACAAATTCCAAAGACGAAGACAGAGCAATCCAAAATAAAGTGGAAGCCATTTATTGAACAAATTGTTGACAAGACATCATTTTACAAATGATGAAATAAAGAAGTACAATTGCAAAAGTTGGTGCGTTGAACATCAAGTGGTGACATTCAATTTGGTTGATGTTACATTGAAGAAATTTATGAGAGAAACGCATGCGCATTATCATGTTGAAGAGTTCTTATGAGAATTACAACATGAAACGTCTCATATTTAATTCCTTAATTCATGAAACGTTCGTCATTTGAAGAAAACTTCTGCAGTAAAAGCACAAACTGTAGGATAAATATAAAATGTAATGAATTTACATTAATTATTGCTCTAAACGTACATGTAATATTTACTTTGAACGCTCAAATGATCGCCTATATAATGTAGGTGATTTACTTTGAGAGATATACAGACACACACAGAAGCAATAAAATAATTAGTTTCATATTAAATTCTATTCATTCTCTCATTTACATCAATTATCTTAATCATATTTTTACATTCTTAGTTTATTATTTGACGACAAGCTCAAAACTTCTCAACTTGTTAATGCCATAGTAAATACTACATTAATCTCTTTTATTATTCTCTTTTATATTTGTTCTATTTATTTAATTATTTAATTATGTTTTATTCTATTATTAAAAATGTTATTGTAGTCGTAATTATGGGTCGTGAGTAGTTTTCTATATAGGGCTCGGTGGAGCCTTCATATGGGTTGATCAATGTATTAATTTTCTAAACATTATTTACAGGTTATACTTAGGTTTGATAGGGTTGTGCTAAAGTATTAATTTATTGGTCATAATTTATAGTCGTGCTCTTGATTAATACTACAATGAGAATTGAGTTTTGGTCTTTACGAGTTAGAATATATATTGTGATTAAATATAATTAATTATTGCTCAGTTAAAATTACAATGAGAGTTGAATTTCCTCTTAGAGAACCCGAGTCAAAATTAGACCTCTACCCATGAGAACAGGTAGAGTGATAGTTGAGACATTTTAGTTTTGGTCCTTAAAGCTCTTATATGTGTTATAAGTCCCATGAGAATAGGAATTGTTTCACTATAGGAAGGCTATTTATATCTCGAGAGAGAATAAAAAGTATTGGTTTTAGTTTTTAGAGTTAAACCCGGAAAATTAGTCTCACCTAAGTATACAATTGAATATGTTATTTCTTTCAATATTCTATATTGATCAATCTATCTTAATGGTGATGCCGTTGTCCTAGAGCTTTTTCTTATTAATTTAATCTTATTATCTAGTCATTTATTTTAGCTTTATTTTATAAAAAAACCAGACACATAAACAAATATTCGTCTCACGTAGATAAATCATTCTTAAATCGACTAGTAATCAACCTTCACTTCCCCTGAGATCGACCCGTAAGTGCTACAACAGACACCGTTCACTTGCGGTAATTTATAACTGAACAGTCTTCTTGACCTTCAATTAAGAAGCCTTCAGGTTGTCGCATGTAGACTTCTTCTTCTAAGTCTCCATTTAAAAAAGCGGTTTTTACATCCATTTGATGTAATTCTAAGTCATAATGAGCTACTAATGCCATGATAATTCTTAAAGAATCTTTTCTAGAAACAGAAGCAAAAGTCTCATTATAGTCAATGCCTTCTTTCTGATTAAAACCTTTGAAAACAAGTCTAGCTTTATAACGTTCAATTTTTCCGTTGGAGTCTCGTTTGGTCTTAAAGACCCCTTTACATCCAACGGCTTTATGACCCGGAGGCAATTGAACGATTTCCCATACTTGATTACTTTTCATAGATTTTAATTCATCTCTCGTGGCATTAATCCATTTAGAAGAATTAACATCTTTAATGGCTTGTGAATAAGAATTCGGATCTTGAGTCCCTTGAGATTTTATTAGATAAAGCATGTAATCATCAGAAATAGCCGATCTCCGTTGTCGTTGAGATCTTCTTAAGGGCGGTTCTTGTGATGCTTCATCGTCATTATGATTGGTGATAATCTCATTATGAAGTTGATGATCATTTATTTGGTTTTCCTCGTTATTGTGAATGGGTTCAACAATAGGAGGATTCCCAACATCATTCGAAATTGAGGTTAAAAGGATGGGTACCCGTATTTCTTGAATGATCACTTCTTGTTTTTTGGTACTCCCACTGATTTCACCATTCTCATAGAATCTGGCGTTACCGGTTTCAACAATTCTCGTACTATGACCAGGACAATAAAACCTATATCCTTTGGATTTTTCAGGGTAACCAATAAAGTAACCACTGATTGTCTTAAAATCCAGTTTTTTTCATGTGGATTGTATATTTTAGCTTCAGCTGGGCAACCCCAAATTTGGAGATGTCTTAAACTAGGTTTCCACCCTTTCCAAAGTTCAAATGGTGTTTTTGGAACGGACTTACTTGGAACTCTATTTAAGATATAAACAGCTGTTCGTAATGCATCCATCCATAAGGATATAGGCAAGTTAGCATGACTCATCATTGATCTGATCATTTCCATATATGTACGATTTCGCCTTTCAGCTACACCATTCTGGCATGGAGAACCAGGCGTTTTGTATTGAGCAACAATTCCAAGTTTTTGGAGAAGCTTAGCAAAAGGTCCAGGATGTTGTCCTGTTTCATCATACCTTCCATAAAATTCACCACGTTTATCAGACCTAATTATTTTCACTTATCTTTCTAGTTGCCTTTCAACCTCTGTAATGTATGCTTGTACAGCATCCACAGACTGAGATTTTTCATGCAATAGATAAATATAACAATAACGTGAAAAATCATCGATAAAAGTAATGAAATATTTTTCTCCTCCAAAAGTTGGAACATCAAAAGGTCCACAAATATCTGTATGTATAATTTCAAGAAGTTGAGTACTTCTTGTGGCTACCTTCTTTGTGTTTTTCGTTGTTTTACCTTTAATACAATCAACACACGCCGTAATTTCAGTAAAATCAATGTCCGGTAGAACACCATCTTTTACTAATCTTTTTATTCTTTCACTAGATATACGACCCAGTCTTTTATGCTACACGAAGTAAGATTCATTTTTGGATGACTTACGTCTTGTTTCCTTTTTATGCAAGGTGAGACAAATTTCGGCATCATTATGCTTAAGATGAAGTTTATAAAAACCATCAATTAATATTCTACAACCAATAAGGCTGGAATTTTTAAACAAACTGAAATTTTTATTGCCTATTTCAAATGAATATCCAAACTTATCAAGTGCGCTTACAGAAATCAAATTACGAGAAATAGACGGAACGTAAAGAGTTTGACATAAGTCTAACTGGTAAGCGCTATCTAAAATTAAACGAAAAGTTCCAATAGCTTTAACTGGAGCTTTGTCTTTACTTCCCATAAAAAAAAATCTCACTTGAATTTGTGGTTTGGATCGTAAGGAATCCCTGCATAGAATTCGAAACATTAGTAAGATTTGATTCGAAATAACTTACGAAACCCATTGGGTTACCTTTCTTTTCAAACCATGCTTTGCGTTTAACACAATCAGCCTGGAAATGCCCAGTTTTCATGCAAAATTTGCAAACATCATCTTTCTTTTTCTTCTTTAATGGTTGATTAGCATCATCATATTTAGGTGCCGCTCTTTTACGAGATGAATTATTCTTTTTCCCAACTCCTTGAACGAAATGAGCAACTTCCAGACCTTGCGAGCCTTGTCTAGACTCCTCTTGAACCAATTTATTAGTTAATTCATTTAGACTCCACTTTTCCGTAATAGTGTTGTAATGAATTTTGAATGGTTCATACTGAGGATGTAAGCTAGTTAAAATGAATTGGACTAGAAAAACATCATCCATAGTCAATCCCAAATTCTTAAGTTTGGCAGAAAGATTAATCATTTCAATTACATGAGCACTCATTGTGCAAGAACCATCAAACTTCATGGTTACAAGATCTGCCATAAGTTTCCCAACAAGGGACTTGTCTGCAATCTTAAACCGATCTTCAATGGCCTGCAAGTATTCTTTTGCACTCTCAGTTTTAGGTAGGGATGTCTTGATGTTCGTGTCAATTACCATTCGCATAAACATCATGCTAAGCCTGTTAGAACGTTCCACTCAAGGTGAAATTTATTTTCCTCAACAGTACTTTCATCAGTTAATGGTCCGGGCTTTTCTTTAAGAAGAGCCATGTCCAGTTCACGTACTCCTAAGGAAAATTCAACTTGCTCTTTCCATTCTGAGTAGTTGGTTCCATTAAGTTTGATTATAGACGTAGCATATGAATTAAGGGTTGGCGATACATTAACTGCAAACGGGATACAACAGTTTTAGTCATAAAATAACACATACAATTAACATAAATTATAATTGTAGGTTCTCCTGTGGGTAGTCACCTAATATTATATTTGACTTGATATCATTTAATGGTCATTAATAATAATAATAATAATAATAATTACTATAATAGAATAATTCTTCTTAATTATCAGTCAAATATATAAATACTATTTGTCTGTGGACAAATACTGTCTATTCTTGATTTTGACCAATATATAGTATTCGCTTAAGATGGGAGAAAAATATATAATTTAATAATTCAATATGTAACATTACAATTTCTCACAAAGTTAGCCATTAGCAAAATAGCAAAAAAAATATATTATGTTATTTCTTAAAATGAAATAGTTATGTCGCATAATATACTAATACATTAGAGGTACATTATTATAATATCATAAAAATTCATGTTAACGTTGTAACACCCGTAAATGTACCCTATTTTTATAGTGAAAATATTTTACGGATACTTTTCAGCAAAATTTAGTTTTAATTTAGAATTTAATTTTCCGTGTCGAATTTAGAATTTCCGAGTTCGTATTTGGAATTTCCGCGAGATTTCATGTGAATCTCGTCTTAAGGCGACTTTGACTTTTTCTTGACTTTTTCCTTCATACTCCCTCATACTACTCCTAACCTATTTCATTCTCACAACTCAACTTTTCTTCATCACTAAGAAACCCAAATCAAAACCTAGCTTCCATAATCATCCAAGCTTAGATTCGTCATATCTCATTCGTTTCTTGCTCAAATTCACGTAAGTTCGTCTTATTCTTCCCCTCTTATCTTCCTCTATCCGTATTGATAATAAAATTACCGTCTTTCTCGCTTTTTAAACTTTCCGTCTTTCTCAAGGTGAAGTAAATTCATCTTTTATTAACTATTTGTAGGTGGTGACCTTCAAGATCCCGACAAAGACTATTTCCTAATTGAAGAGGACCGTGACGCGGAGTGAAGACGCATAAAGGTAAGGGTGAAGGGTTACTCGATATCATTTACGTGTTTTATGTGTTTTCTAGGCTAGTAATCGTATTTAGATTATGGTTAGTATGCTTAGGACTTGTGTTGTTGTTGATGGATGTTGTTAGTTGTTAATTGATATGAGAATTGATGGTTTGTGATGATAAATGAGGATTTTTGTTGATGATAACATGTTGGTTTTGATCGGGCCTGAATCCCGTGAAAAACGCTGGCTGCGTCGTGGGACGCTGGCTGCGTCGTGGGGCGCTGGCTGCGTCGTGGGGCGCTGGCAGCGTTACGCGCGGCCGACTGCAGTTTTTCTGCACTAATCCCTTTTCGTAAAATGATCATATCTCCTTCGTTACTTTCTTGTTTTGAGCTTGTGACATCCCGTTGGAACCGTAAGAGGATAAGCTATCACCTCCATTTGGAATTTCTGCATTTGCATGTCTAGAACTCTAGTTAGGACCGTTTGAAGTGAACCCTTGTTTTAGTTGGTTTCCAAACAACGTTGTTTTGGAGAGGTGATTTATGTTTTTATTCATTATGCTTCATAAACTTGTTCTAATGCTTATGTATCATGTATTGATTCATTCTTATCATAGTTAAGTTTATATAATTCCCTATTCTCATGTTTTGTGACGGTTTTTGGCATGTCCCACTTTGAGTCGGTTTTACCTTATGTATTTAATGTGAGCACTTATTGTTCAGTGTTTTGAACTCTCATTCCCCGGTCAACTTTATACCCGTTAGACTTAAATGTCGGAGCGGTGAAGTGTAACCGTGATGCCGTTGTGCATTTGTTTAGTGGGGATATGACGACGTTGTTAGGAGGCGAACGCAATGCGTTGATCGACCCGGCCGTCAAATGTTGTATCCTTGCAACGTGGTGTCATTGCATGTAGCGTACTAGCTTGAATTTTGACTATAGATCTCTTTCCGCCTCTTTCGTGTGGTTTAGCCGAATTTGGGGTACTCGACGTCTTTGTATGATCGAGTCTTGGATTTGGAACGTCTTACGACATGTCGAATCGGGAAATGTCTTATCCCGAGAGTCTGGCCAGGTTTAGACTAGGACCGTATTATTATCGTCGTCCTACCGAGAGGATTAGAGTCTTGTGTGTACGAAACGTCTTATCGTACATGATTCCAGGAAACGTCTTATCCTGTGAACTTGTTTGTCTAGGTCATGAGTATACGAAACGTCTTATCGTATACGGTTCCGGGAAATGTCTTATTCCGTGAGCTTCCATTGGCTTGTCTTGCTATTGTACATGATGCTAGTGCGTGTCATTTACCGTGAGAGAATATGTTGTTATATTTGTATGATTGGACGGTTGTTTGTAAGTTGAATTATATGTGAACATTGAGTTGAACTCTTGCATGAAATAGACGATTGGCATGGATTGTTTGTCGAGTCTCAATCTTATCAAACTTATACCGCTAACGGTGAGATGCAAGCCCTAGTGAGCGTATTCGGTTGCCTAAGAGTGTCTTCCCCGAGTCTTTGTATAATATGATGGATTCGGATTTGTACTTCATATGCTCTTATCCTTATATATTGAATTGCCTATTTATCCTTATCGTATTTCACATGTATATTCATATATGCATGCTTCTACTTTCGTATTTCTTTTTATGTACGTTTAATGTGATATGGCTGGGAGAACCCGGAGTTACTCCCCACTGACTGTGGCGTTCATGTTTTTCATGGATGAACAGGTTGCTTGATTGGATGGCTTTTTGCTTGTGGTATTTTGGGTTCGGGTGTGAGCTAGCGGGCGTTGTCCCTGGATAAAACACCTCTAGACGTTATTTAGCTTGTTTTACTAATTACTTTTACTTTGATAACATTTGAAGAGACTACGTCTCTTGTTGTAGTATATCTCGTATTTTGATTTGTAATATTTGACACTCCTCGTACTTTCTTTCTTGCATGTATAAAAGTTTTTAAAATACCGTATTTCCGCAAATTATATCACATGCTTGTATGTTTTATTTCCGTATTCACGACGGTTGTCACAAACGTAGTATTAGATTTATAAATGTTAATGTCTTAAAGATTACGATAACATAAACAAATAGTTATAATGACATAAATAATAATAATCATAAATAGATTTAAGATTAATAATATTCAACCATATTATAGTTTTAGTGAAAACATGCGTAATCTAGCTAATAGTCATTTGAATATTATTAATATAATCACGATAATAAAGTCGTTTTCGTACTTAAAATTGCGGAATTTAAATGATCCATATGATAAATAATAATGGATCTATATGCATAGTATATAAATTTATATAAATCCTTTTAATGGATAATCATGCATTCTAAACATTGCTCTGATACCAAATGTTAAATAATTTAAGTCATAACATGAACCCTAAGATCTTGAATTACATGATTATCACAAATGTAATTCTATTGTTAATCATATTAGAACAAACCTCCGGACAACATGATGATAAACTTTGTTGGTTAGTAAACCCTTAATAGAGAAATGAGGTTTCTCTCCCTTTGCCTATAAACCTTAATGTATGTGTTTATATGTTTTTGTGGATGATCTTTGTGATGGGCAAAGCTCACTATTTATAGGTAAGGAGAGGACCAAATTTCATAACTTATAAGCATAACATTAACCTTCCATCAAGGCTAATAAAACATGAAACTTACTCTTGAATGTAAACCCTTTATGTTACTAGCAAATTAATATGAAACATATGTTTGGAGTTGTAACATCTTCATCATTTTATTACTTAGTAGTAAAAGAAACAACTCTCTTACTAATGACCATAAACATGAGTGAGACTATAACATCTTATGTTATGAATAGATAGATGTTTCTTACATAACAGACTTACCTAGCAATGGATGCAGCCATGGTGGTGGGTTGGAGCCTTGCAGGAACATTAATGGTGAAAGACTAGAAGAATCGATCGTAACAAAGGAATGAAAGGATAGCCGACAACAGTCTTCAGCTGGTATAATGATGCCACTGCATTGGTGAAGTTTGTATCCAGGGTGATTATTTTCGCAATGCGGCTTGCGGCTTTCTACCTGGTGGTTGAAGCCCTAGTTTCATTCTGTCATTTTTGCTCAAGTTATTATGACCATCTCCGCTGACTGTGGTTGTTGCAGCGGACGACATTCTTCTTCCTCTCCAGAGAAACTTGCGTTTTTCGCTTTCTTCTTTTGGTAATTACTCCATTCGTCTCAATCATTTATTCACCGGCCTTTGAATAAAATATCTCTTATAAATAACATAACCGGTAAATAAATGAATGAGACTAGAGAGTATACTTGTTTAATTTTGTTTCCAAAATAAGCCTATACTATCTCTTCTGGTTAACTGTTGCCATAGTATTTTTGCGTACACACAGCCACTCAAGCAGTTTTAATGTTGGAGTTGATTTCTGTAAAAGAAGACGAGGCATATGAACTAACGTGATTTCAATCCTAGAAATTAAAATGTTCCAATTTAGTTCAAAATTCACTTCATATACTTGATTAGAGATCATGCATGTGAAATTCAATATCAAATTTCAATTTCTCAATAATGCTATGTTTGGGAAACCAAAAAGCATTAGAATTTGAATTGAGTGTGGACGTGTGGTGGGTCTCAATCAGGGTGAGTCACACCCGGCCATGACCCACCTTAGACCAATTTTACAAGTCTACGATACGATATCAAAAAGTGTCGAATTTGAGAGCTCCAAAATTTAACTAGGTTGGAATTATAGAAAAAAAAGGGGGAATCGAGCCTAAATTATGTTCCAAATTGTGATGCGATTATCAAGCTACTCTCGAGTCTCGACTATAGAAAGTCCAAGGACCTATTTCTAATACAGTACTGTCTAAAACTTAGACTATATACACTAATCCATACAAGAAAATCGTTTCCTGGTATCCCGATACTGGTAATCGATCCACATTGATCCGCCTAGGGTTCAAACGAGCCGGTCTAAGCTCAAGCTCAGCTCAAAATTTTTAAATTGAGTTTGGGCTCGTCAAGCTTAAAATATTGAAGTTCAAGGTCGAATCGAACTCATTTTGCCATTATATTATTTTCACTTAATTTCTCTCATTTTCACTTAATTAAATGAGCCCAAACGAGGTCCCTAGCGAGCTTTTATCGAGCCGTTTCCAAGGACTCGACGAGACAACTCAGATCGTTTAGAGCTCTAGATCTACATCTTCCATTGATTACGCTCATGTTAAAATTAACCAAAACCTGACCTGATTTCAACCAAAATGACCTATTTGCCAGTTTTTATTCAAGATCTCAGATTTTTGGACTATACCATATAAAAATGCGAATTTTACAAAAAATTTCAACAAATTCTCGTTGAAGCACCCAAACATTTTTTTTTATCAAATTACGAAGTTTAATGGAGTGTGTTTGGCCTAACTTTTCAAAGTATTTTTTGGCTAAAAAACAAAAATTGGCCACACACCATTATTCAAAAAGTTAAAAATAATTTCTTGAAAGCTTAAAAAGTATCATTTTAACCTTAAAAATAAAAGCACAAATTTGGTGCTTCTAGTTTTTGAAAATTAAGTGTGTGTTTAATCCAGATTTTATGAGTGTTTTTCAACCCAATAAACACAGCCCAAGCCGAACAATCATTTTCATGAAAGTTAAAACTAAATTTATTAAGTTTAAAAATCAAATTTAAGAGCCAGAAATTGAAGCCCTAGCTTCTACTATTACTTTTACATATTTAACACATAAATGATAATTTTGTATGTTATAAATATTTCTATAAGATAAAATAAATATTTATTTTTTTTTTGTTATTTTTTCATTCTTTACAAAATGGGATCCATATTGATATACCTTTGAACACAAATGTTTCATTTTCTACCCACTTACCTAGAAAACTCACATTGATAAGTAGTTTTGTAAAACACTACCCTAAACACTTACAACTTTTTCAAGAGATAGCTTATTAAAAAATTTATTTTGTAAAGTAGAAAAAGTTTTCTTAAAGCGAGGTCAAACATACTCAAGCTTGAGAAAGAAAAGCTCATTTTTTACAAATTATGCCAAACATGCTCTGAATTTATATGTAAAATTTCTAAATGCACCGTCAAGGAACGTTTGGTAACGCGGAATTGATTTCATTTTCATGATTTCAATTGTAGAAATCAAAATATTTGAATTCAATTCCAAATCCAATTCAAAAAATTCGTTTAGAGATCACTTGGAATTCAATTTTGGATTTCAATTTCCTAATCCCATTTGGGAAACTCATGGAGTTGGAATTGGGCTTGGCGGGTATCGATCAAAATCACAAAAAAAAAAATTATGACAAAAAATATTTGCGACTGGAAAACGCATAAAATAAATTGGGATGAAATTACATTACAAAAAAAACGTACACAAATTGTGATGGAATTGAAATGACTACTATATGATAGTATGTTTGGGAACCCTGAATTGGAATTGAATTCCGGAATTGAGACATTTCAAGCGTTTGGGAACCCTTAGAATTTGGAATTGGAATTGGACTTAATTCCTTAACAATTCCAACCTAGTTAAAATTTGGGCCTCTCAAATTCCTACCATATAATAGTCATTTCAATTCCAACATTAGTTTTTTATGCGTATTTATTTTCCAATCGCAAATATTTTCCGTCACAATATTTATTTTTTGGTGATTTTTATCCATACCCACGCCACCCAATTCCAATTCCATGAGTTTCCCAAACGGGATAGAGAAATTGAATTCCAAGTGATCTCCAAACGAATTTTTGGAATTGGATTTGGAATTGAATCAAACATTTTAATTTCTACAATTGAAATCGTGAAAATGAAATCAATTTCGCGGTACCAAACGCTCCCTGAGAGGAATTTACGAGACCCAAATTTTAACTAAGTTGGAATTGCTAAGGAATTGAGTCCCAATTCCAATTCCATATTTTAAGGGTTCCCAAGCGTTTGAAATGTCTCAAATCCGGATTTCAATTCCAATTCAAGGTTCTTACTGCTGGCTATTACCATGATTGGTAACGCGAAATTAATTTCATTTTCATGATTTCAATTGTAGAAATGAAAATGTCTGAATTCAATTCTAAATCCAATTCCAAAAATTCGTTTGGAGACCACCTTGAATTCAATTTCGGATTTCAATCAATCCTTTTTGGGATACTCATAAAATTGGCGGGAGTAGGTTAAGTCAAAATCACCAAAAAAATAAATTTTTTGACGGAAAATATTCACAATTGTAAAAAAAACGCATAAAAAAATATTGCGATGAAATTTACATTACAAAAAACTTAATCAAATAATGATGGAATTGAAAGGACTACTATAAGGCAGGAATTTAATAGTCTCACATTTTAACCAGGTTGAAATTGATAAGGAATTGAGTCCAATTCCAATTCTAAATTCTAAAGATTTCCAAGCGCTTGAAATATCTCAATTTCGAAATCCAATTTTAATTCAAGGTTTCCAAACATACTAGCGAAAATGAGTATGAATCTTCGCAGAAAAGTTTAGCTTAAGCTGCACTCAGAAGACCAAGACCAAGACTTAAACTAAACTATTGCTCAATATTTACCATACAAGTATTAATCATGAAATCTTGATCCATAAGACCAAGACTTAAGTTAGAAAGAACGTTGATCATTCACCATATAACGTAGCTACGTAGAGAATGGAGCAGTAGGTCTTAGTCTATGATTATCAGAGATATTGTTAAAGGAATATCTTATACTCCCTCCCATTCAAACCAAATGTTACATGAGAGGGAGTACAAGTTTTAAGAAAAAGTTGAAAAGGGAAGGGTAGTATTGGATTGGAAGTAGGACCACTTGAGTATTTAATATTAATTGGGTGGGTGGGGTAATGACATATTGTGTAAATATATAGGGTAAATGAGGAGTAGTTGGTCTTATTTGTTACCCAAAAAGGAACGGATAGTTTAATTTGGATGGTCCAAATAAGGTAAGTGTAACCTTTGATTTGGATGGGAGGGAGTATATTACAATATACCATATTTTAATAATTCAATCTTGAATTATGTTTTTAAATTACGGACTTCAATTATAATACAATCGTAAATTATGTTTTTACACAACAATTTTATATAAACAAGATGACCCATTTTCCGCAACTTTTCTAAAATGGATTTCAATAACAAACTAATTAGAAAAGTGGATTTACTTTGAAACTAATTATAAAAAAAATGGGTCCACATAGGATCGGTTTTGACGAAGCTGAGCTAAGGTTTAAAGTCTTTCTCCCCCAGAACGGCTTTAGCAACTTGTAAATAAGTAGAAATATTTATAAAACAATTGAGTTTGGGACAAAGTCGCTCAGCCGGAGACAGACTTTGATTGATTTTAAAGAGTGAAATTGCAAAAAAAAAAATTACTGTAGCAAGTCGTTGTCCCGAGCGACTACATTTTTTTTTTCAAATTGTGTGTTGGGTACTAGTCGCTTATCGTGAGATCGACTTTAGTCGAAACCTAGCTTCGGGTTGACGTGAACCCATTTTGAGTAATTACTTTAAAACAACACTCATTTTAATACAGAGTAATTTCTTTGATTATGAGCTCCATTATAGAAACGAAAAAAACTCCATTTTCCGTCCAGATTATATGATAACATTGTCCCAGTAAACTTTTATGAGTGGCTGACTTACCGTAGTTGCAAAGTTGCATCATTAAGGGTACAGCTGCTAAACGGGTTAGTTAAGTCAGGTTTGGGCCAGTCCAGTTTAGATCGGGTTAACTCGGGTTTGTTAACTTATCGGGTACCGTTTATAAAATAGGGGTAGACCTGGTAAACGAATTGTTAATTATGTTGGTACTATTTATAATATAGGGTCCTTATATTAGTACTGTTTATCACTTTACTCTAATAATAAATATGACTTCAAGTTAGTTGTTCGTGTCACTTCGAGCCATTTAAATTGGGAAATTTTTGGGTTGGGTGGTTTATGGTCGGGTAGTTTCAGGACAAGTGGTTTCGGGTCGGGTTGTTTCGGGTTGGGCAGTTACAGGACTAGTAGAACTCGGGTCAAGTTCGATTCGGGTCGGGTCAAGTTAATTCAAGTTTCGGGTTAGATTCGGATTTTGCAACTCAGGTTAATTTCGGGTCTTGGATCAGCTTTTTCGGATCGGGTTACTTTTGGGACGTCTAACCAGGGGTTAATAATAACCACGTCCATATATGTAGAGGTGGCAATTGGGTCAATCAGGTCGGTTACGGGTCGGGTTCAGGCAGTTCGGGTCATGTCGGGCTCGGGTTTGGTCGGGTCAAGTTGCTTATTCAGATCGAGTCGGGTTCGGGTTGGGTCACTTACGGGTCAGGTTAATCGGGTCAATAAATACAACAGGTCGGTTAGGTTTCGGATCGGTTGACCAATGAGTCGGGATATATCAGGTCAATATGCTTGATCAGGTCGAGACCGGTTTGGTTTCGAGTTACTGATGGGTCGAGTATTTTATATTGTCATCTTAAATTTGAAAATCAATCGGGTCAATGGTCGGGTCGTTATGTTAAAAGATCACTTTTGAACTTATGAATTATAATATTGAATTTGAGGAACTCGATACAAAAGATATTTGTAAAATATAAGAGTATAACACTATAAAAGTTAATGATTGTATAATTTCAATTAACACTTATGTTGTTCGACCTCGGTTATAAGTATATGACATGAGTGCCTATCCAGTGTCGGATTCGCCTATATTATGGACAAAAAATAATGTTTTTGTTCTAAATTAATCAGTTGTTTATGTAGTTCATAGTTTTTAACATTTGACATATTAAGTATAGCAAAGAACTAAATGAATTACCTATGAAATAGATTTTATTTATTATCTTGACGGTGATCCTACGTATTTAATTTTGAATAGGCTCTATTAGAATGGTGTATTTGAGGTTTGAATTTTAAGATCATAATTAATAACCGTGGTCGGTTTGTATGGTCATAACTCATAAATCTTTCTTCCCTTTATTGTTTTCAATGGAGCCAAAACTAAACACTCTTTTTCTCACAAAGCGTTAATTTAAAATTTTCTACATATATCACTTGCAATATAATTATTAATAAGTTTAACTAGGAATATAGCGTACTAAATTTACAACTGACTATTTATTTTAAGATTACATTTTGTTTTGAAAAATAAAATGAGCGATAATTTTTTATATCAAGTTTATTAACAAAACAAAACAAACTATAAAGGAATTTAGATTCTTAAAAAAGATTATTTGGCTATGAGTCAGGTCGAGTTTAATCGGGTTAAAACGAGTTACATACATGTCGGTTCAGTTCGGTTTGGATCAGGTCGGGTTTGTGGGTGAATCGGGTTTTGGGTCGGGTCGGGTCGAGTCACAAGTCGGTTCGGGTCATATCATTTCAGGTTCTATCGGTTTATCGGTTAACCTTCGGATCGGTTCAGGTCGGTTTCAGTTCAGCAAATTTACGGGTTCTATCAGGTCGGTTATCGGATAAGTCAGGTCGGTTCTTCGGGTCGGGTCACCTTTTGCCAGCTCTATGTGTAGAGTGTGAAAGAAATGCCTGCTTCACTTTAAACTGGGCCTTCGTGCCGACCATTGTGGGTAGTTGGGTACCTTGATTAAGTGACGGACCGAGGATTTTGTATGTAAAGGGCAATAATTTTTCGGAATTACTTTTTCACCTACAAACTTTACTCTTTCACATACAATTTTTCATAAACTTTTCATATGCTACCCTTATCCTAAAATACAATCTCTCTTTCTTTTCCTAAACTTAATCAAAACCAATTTTTTACCTAAACTTAATCAAATTGATTCTTATATAAAGATCTAATCTTAAATCAAATTTAATACAATCTAATAATTGAACAATAATGGATTATAATTCTCAAATGAATGAAGTAATTTTATTTTTTTTGCAATAATAAATATATTTTTTTTAACAATTCAATAAGATGGTAGGTGGTGGTTAGTAGAGCTGAGCGAAAAATCCGATTATCCGAACCGATCCGATATCCGATTCGAATCCGATCCGAAAAATTGGATATCCGATCCGAAATTGGATATCCGATCGGATATTGGATCGGATACGGATATCAGTTCTCAAATTTTCGGATATCCGTATCCGAACCGAAAGTAAAAAACCTTTAAGTTTTGGTAGTATGGACTATGGGTATTTGTTAAGACAATAAGAAAGCCCACTCAACCGTACAAACCCCTAAGAAAGCCCACTCGCTCAACCCCTATACAAAACCCTAAAATTTCACTTTTTTCCCTTCGTTCACCTTCTGCCTCCCTCATCTCCTTTCCCCCATTTCTTTTATCAGATCCATCAGTCACTGATCCATCACTAGGAGCACTATTTAGTGCTATCAACGACAAAACAACCAACCCAAAACTCATCTCCTTCCTTCACAAAAACTAAAGGAACGAACGACAACCACCATGGCTTCGACATACATACGGCTTTGTGGTTATACAATCGTGGCTTGTTTAGGATTGACTTGAAATTTATGGAAAAATTGGGTTCTTTTTTGTTGGAGTTTCTGATATAATATAGCATGCTTCCATTTCTTGGTGAAAGTTCATCTCATGTTTGTATCTTTTGATCTTTGATTGTTTGATTTGTTTGAAATTGTAAAGTTTGTTTTGTCATCAATTGTATATAGAAATATGTAGATTGTAAAAACTTCAAGTATTGCTACATAGTTAATGCAAAAATGCAATCCTTATTTGATACTGTACATGACACCTTAGTTCAGATCTAATACATTGGTTGATTGTATTTATTGGTTACATTGAATTTTTAGTTCCGGTTATTTTGATCGGATATCGGATTTTTGGATATCCGATCCATTTTTTTCGGATACTAAATTTCGGATATCCGATAACTTCGGATCGGATATCGGATACTAAAATTTTGGATTTTCGGATCGGATATCCGATCCATGCACTGCCCTAGTGGTTAGGGTACATGGGTGGTGGTTAGGGGGTTATGGGTGGTGGTATGCGTGTCAACGGCTAGGGTCGACGGCCGTTCAGACGACCGACCACTGCAGGGGGAGGGGAAGGCGAGTTGGCCGGAGCATGGGGAGGGGGAACAGGGAGAGTGAGGGCGGCGAACGACCGGAGTAGGGAGGGTAGGGCGAACGGGCGGAGCGAGGGGAGGGGAACGACCGGAGCAGGTGGTAGTGGTAGTTTGGTGGTTGCGGTGGTAGTTTGGTGGTGGTGGTGGTTGTGGTTAGGAAAAGGGGAAAGGGGGGTCTGTGTATGATTTCTTGTTTTTTATGTTCTTTTAAATTTTTAGGTCGTCGGTGGTTTTTCGAAGTCGGTACGCCGTTAATGGGCCAGTCGGCGGCGAAGTGAGGGAAGGGAAGGGACAAAAAAATTAATTGGGGGGAGTTAATTAATGAAAAAATGACAAGGCTAATATTGTAAAACTCGTATGTGAAAGAGTAAAATACGTATGTGAAAAAGTACGATATTTCTGACGTTGTTGTATTGTCTTCTAAAACCAGCAGTTTTGTAAAACCTGCAGTTTTGTAAAACCTTTTGAGCTATTAATAGTAACAAATTTAAGATTCCAAAAGTAATTACTCTGTAAAATTGGTAATCTATCATACAAAAGTGAACAAAACATCCGGACAAATATATACTAATACATTACAGATACACCATTACTCTGATAAATTATGAACTTTAATATGTAAGTCGTTTGTTTTGTTTGATCACATACGTTTTTTTTTTTAAATTATGTGATTTTAATTACGGATTTGAGAAATGTACATAATATATATTTTTTTTGGTAGCTAATGTACATAATAAAATTGAACAAATGATATATGTCCTAAAAAGTCCTAGTCATTTTGAAAAGAAAAACAATCTATCAATCTAAAGAAATAGATTCATAATCACACTCAACAACATTTTGTCAGGGATATTATAAGGTGTACCCTTATGTTTTTCGGTTTTCTATGTTATACCACTCTCTTTTTTATAATTTACGGTGTACAACTAAACTTCTTACTTATTTATCCATGATAACCTCTTTCAACTGTGCATTAACTTTATTGCTTATCAAACAACCATGGTTCCAACTTTATTCTGACTCATTAATCTCTTATCATCATTCTCTATAAGATGCACCACAAATCATTTTTAATAAGCACCAATTACTATTAAAAGGCTTCGTTATGAAACATGAAATAATAATGGAGAATTCATAAATTGTTAGTTAGATTCGTATATTATTTGGTGGAATAATGGATAGTTCGGCGAAATACCTAGTAATTGAGTAGGTTGTCGAGTAATTGGAATGGTAAAAAGACGATTTAATAGATTTACTAAGAAATTGACTTAGCAAAGAAAATTAATAAGGTCATTGTATAGACAATATATATCTTTCAGAGGTACGTCATAGAACTTCCAAAATGTAAGGGTGCACTATAGAAAATATAAAAACTCGGGGGAACACCGTGGAATTTCCCTTTATAATTGACATAAGATTCACTATTAGAAAAAACATCATTTGCGGCTCTTAAAAATAGGCAATTTGAGACATTTTTGGTGTAGCAACAAATAGAGGGGCCGTAAATAAGAAATTCATTTATGGATCCTAAAAACGCGCAAATAAAGGATTTTTTTGAGGCGTTTTTCTTAAAAGAGCCGCAAGTAGATATTTTTTTAAAAAAAAAAAAATCGACGTATTTTTTAAAAAGCAATCATTAATTGTTAGTATTATTTACAACTAAAATTCTAAATATATATAAATCAAGCTTTACAATCATACTTAAATTAAAAATAAAAAAAATGTTTTAAAAGCTTCTAACGGGTCAAGTTTGTGACAGATATAAGCTTCTAAAGGGTCAAGTAGCTCCCAATTGGGTAGATAAGACAAACCTAGGGAAACAATAGTAAGTCTTGTTTGTGACAGATTTAACTTTCTAACGGGTCAAGTATCTCCCAATTGGGTAAATAAGACAAACCTAAGAAATCACAAATGACTTGTTTTTTTTTTACCCATTAGTTTTAAACCCCGTGCAAAAATGCACAAGTCATTTATAAGCTAAATGTATCAATAATCTAAAACTTACGAATATTCAAAAATAAGGCATGGGTTGTTTTTAAGCATTGATTTAACCAAAAAAAAATTATGTAAATTTTTAGTTAATTTATTCTCTAACAATATTTTCCAAGGTTTGATATTTCTAACTTCTAAAGTATCAATCTATTTATTATTTTCAAAACTTCTTAATTTTTTTTTTTTGCAGATAATACTGTTTGTTTTAAGACTCATACTTATTCTTCTCAAAGACTTGTACTTGTGTAGTTTTTTAACCTTATTTTTTTTGCACCTTCTTTTAATTTTATTAAATTTTGTCTTTTTCTTTATCTTTTTTTTTATATATAAAAAAAAAAAGAATAATAATCAATCTATTTAATAATCTCAAAAATTATTTAAATACTCGTAAATATTTATTTTAAATATGTGTTTACTGTTCTGTTTTAATTTTTGTAAAATTATGTATCTTGTTCTATATTTGTTACTATGTAACATAAAATTTCAGGCCTATCGAAAGGTGAAGGCAAGAGGTCGATAATTGATTCACATCCTTGTTTTTCAATCATTCAAATTATTATTTTTTTGTAAATTTGTAAATTTGTAACTTTTTAATTTTTATTTTGTTGATGTCCATAATTTATTTGCAATATCATGTATGGATGTTTTCATAGTTGATTGTATGTATTTGTTATTTGTATAATTGATATAACTGTAGGTTGTAGATTGAATTCTATATAAATAGGTAGAGTTGAGGAAAAGAAATAAAAGAAATAAGCTTTCCTTAAATTAAGGAAGACATACCCGTTGAAAAAAAAAAAGAATAGGCATTTCATTTCCTAAAAATAAGGGACCAATGAGAGGAGATTAAAAGACTTACCTTTATAGAAAAGAAGATGTGAGCATTAATTGATCCGTCACAAGTTTGTGACGAATTTACGCGTCACAAATGACAATTTATGTTAAAAAAAATGCAATCTACTCCAACTTAGAGGAGTTAACTAAATATTCTAGACATTAATTTACACTTGACTATAAAATTACTACATGATTTTCTGCGCTAGCGACGGTGGATAGGTTGTTGGTGCGTGTCATCCGCCATTCCACGAAATCTACAATTTGGGGGAAGATTCTACAACATAAATTGCGTATATAACAAAATTTTCACTGAATATTCTTTTAAACACCCCGCCTATTTTAATTAGTTACGGAGTATTATTGAATTTACATTTAACATCGAATTTCTCTCGAGTTTGTGTCGGGGGAGGATTCTCTCGAGGGAGAAGTAACACCCCCACCAGGCCAACTTTCTTTTAAATCTTGAGAGAGGATTCTCTCTAGTTTTTGTGAAGAACTTGACCATCGAATTCAATTCAATGGTCACAATACATCTCACCCTCGATTTTGATTTTACTTAATTAATTAATAAATACTCTAAAAATACTATTTCTTGGCACTGTATTATACTATTATGTGTTAGGTATTGGACCTCGAGTTTATTCATAAACATACGGAGACTATTTTCTAAAACGATCGAACGATCATAAATAGAAGTAATGGATGATGATATGAGTGACAAATAATATATAATACTCGTATGAATCTATTAGAAGTATTGAACAAGAAACGGAGAGAAAGAAATAGAGTGAAACTTTACTCGTGAAAATGTATGCTAATCTACATTGAAAAGTTCAGACCAAGTTACACTTACAATCCAGAAGACCAAGACATGAACAATTGCTCAACCTTTAGTCCTTTACCATACAAGTATCAATCATGAAAATATCATTCACAAGATCAAGACTTAATTTGACACTAAGTTTTGCTTAAAACGGGTCAAATACTACCACATAGACATTAGAGGTGGCAATCGGGTTAGATTTGACATACATCTATATCGGGTCAAATACTACCACATTAATCAAGGAGGCAAGAGACATATTAAGGACTTGTCATTATCAACAAATGTGGTTCAGAGATCTGACATACATCTATATCAATGAAAAATACTTGTGTTTTTCGGAAGGACGTCCTCCTTATACTCAAAGAAAGAGGATAAAAACGAAAATAAGGAGGATGACTCTCCACATTTGGGTGTGACATACTCCCAAAGAACACACGTATTTTTCCTAAATATCGATACAAATGAGTTAGATTAGAGGTGGCCAATTGGGCCAGTCAATTTGGCCCAACCCGGGTCAACCCGCTAGGTGTAATGTTTTTTGCCTGCCCTGCCAGGCCCGCTGAGTAAATAGTTTCCAAAATATTTTGTCTAAGTTAAATCATTATAAATTTTTAATTTAATGTATTTTCTATGCTACTAATTAATACCATAAGTGGGTCAATTTTAAGAAAAATAACCATATTTTGGTATTTTCTAAATTTGTACTTCAACCAAAATTATATAATATTTACATTGAAATCTCTTGATCAGGTCTATGACACAACGCTATCGATTAAAAACTATATAGTATAATTAATTTGTATTACTTTATTTAATTAAAACCCATATACAATACTAGTATTGGTGTCCGGCTCCGCCTGAGATACCTATATTTATCATTAAAAATTTATTTTCATTAAATATACTTTAAAGTTGTATAACTCCTAAATTTATCATCAATATATTTTCTTATGACATATCTTAAAATTACGATAAAATAAATTATTAGACAATTCATTACTCCCACCATTAATATTTTACTTTAATCAATTGGCCGGCTAATTGTTCATATATACTTTTTTCTATTGTAAGTATTGTTTCTTTCATTACATTCGTTATTAATACTGTTACTTTCACTACTCCCGTCGTAATTGTTGTTATTTTCACTACTCCCACCGTAATTATTGATACTTTCACTAATGCTGCATTAATATTGAGAATTTCACTAATCCCGTTATTGTTCAATTACTTTCATTACTCTCGGTTCTAATATTGGTACTTCGACTATTGAACTGAGTCGATAATATAACTTGATTAGCTGATGATTAAACATGCAATTTGAATACACATGCAATTTTAAGAGGTTCATATATTTATATAAATATATGACATATATGTTAAATCAATTTAAAAGAATTATGCAATATTATATCTTTTGGAAACCTAGCTTGATTTATTTTCCTTTTAATAGTTTCCAAAATATTTTGTGTAAGTTAAATGATTATAATTTTTTAATTTAATGTATATTCTATGCTACTAATTAATAACATAAGCGGGGCATATTTATTTTAAGGAAAATCACCCTATTTTGATATTTTCTAAATTTATATTTCAACCAAAATTATATAATATTTACATTGAAATCCCTTGATTAGGTCTATCACACAGCGCTATCGATTAAAAAACTATATAGTATAATTAAGTTGTATAACTTTATTTATTTACATGAAAGTCCATCGATTTCAGGATTTAATATATAGTACTATTATTGGTGCCCGGCTCCGCTCGGGCTACCTATATTTATCATTAAAATTTATTTTAATTAAACATACTTAATGTTGTATAACTCATAAAGTTATCATCAATATATTTTCTTATGACATATTTTAAAATTACGATAAAATAAATTATTAGACAATTCATTACTCCCACTATTAATATTTTACTTTAATCAGTTGGTCGGCTTATTGTTCATATATATTTTTTTTTTATTGTTAGTATTGTTTCTTTTATTACATTCGTTATTACTACTTTTACTTTCACTACTCCCGTCGTAATTTTTGTTATTTTCACTACTCCCACCGTAGCTATTGATACTTTCAGTAATACCGCAATAATATTGAAAATTTCACTACTCCCGTTGTTGTTCTATTATTTTCATTACTCCCGGTTCTAATATTGTTACTTTGACTATTGAACTGAGTGATTATTATAACTTGACTAGCTGATGATGAAACATGAAATTTGAGTACACCTGCATCTTTAAGAGGCTCATATATTTATATAAATATATTACATATATGTTAAATCAATTTAAAAGAATTATGCAATATTATATCTTTTGGAAGCCTAACTTGATTTATTTGCCTTTTAATAGTTTCCAAAATATTATGTGTAAGTTAAATAATTATAAATTTTTTAATTTAATGTATATTCTATGCTAATAATTAATACCATAAGTGGGGCATGTTTATTTTAAGGAAAATCACCCTATTTTGGTATTTTCTAAATTTATACTTCAACCAAAATTATATAATATTTACATTGAAATCCTTTGATCAGGTCTATCACACATCGCTATCGATTTAAAACTATATAATATAATTAATTTGTATAATTTTATTTAATTACATTCAAGTCCTTGGGTTTCAGGATTTAATATATAGTGTTAACAAAAGAAACGGATAAAGATCTATATTATTATTCATGATTTACAGGAATGAGCTATGAGGCTTATATATACAAGATGCCTATGACTAATATTGGGAATGAAAAATATACTAGCACTAATCTAGGTATATCCTACCAAATATACAAATGATATTATTACAAGATAATTATATTACGATTTGGGAATCATGAGTATGATATTAAGTATATCATTAATATTCTGACCCCCCCCCCCCCTCAAGCTCAAGGTGGATGAGTATGACCCACTTTGAGCTTGGATAGTAATTCCATGAAACGACCTGGGAGATGCGCCTTGGTAAAAATATCCGCATTTTGTTCTTGAGAGGAAACCGAGATAAGAGTGAGATCATTGTCAAGAAGATGGTGGCGAATGAAGTGACAATCTACTTCATTGTGCTTGGTTCTCTCGTGAAAAACATCATTGTGTGCAATTTGAGTGGCGCTTCGATTGTCGCAGTGAAGTGTTGCTGGTAAATGTTGTGCAACCCCCATGTCTTTTCGGAGCCAACGAAGCCAAATGACCTTAGATGTGGTATCCGCAAGAGCAAGATACTCTGCCTCAGTACTAGAGCGATAGACAACATTTTGCTTCTTAATACGCCATGAAATAAGAGAGTCTCCAAGAAAAAAACAATTTCTCGTAATACATCGACGATTGGTAGGATCTCCTGTCCAATCTAAATCTGAATATGCATGTAACTCAAGAGATGAGTTGAACGAAAACGAAATACCGTGAAACAAAGGTCCTTTAACATAGCGTAGAATGCGTAGGACAGCTTCGTTTGGGTGTGACCCGACCCGTTTGCATGTTCTAACATGGTATCAGAGCCCAAGGTTTCGTCCTGGGTTTCGAATTTAAACATGGCTCAAATTATGCCACCGGTGAAGAGCCTATTTAAGGATTCGTTAATTCCGACACCGGTGCGCTCCCATGGTTTCGCCCTGGGTTTCGATGGGCCCTCACATATTCACATGTGAGGGGGCCTGTTGGAATATTAACTCACATGTGAGTGTCCCACATTGTTGGAGAAAGAGAGATGTTACCACTTTATAACTAAAGGGGCTACTCCTTCTATTGCCAATTGGTTTTATGGTGGAACCTCCCTTGTGTTGTAAAATGGTCCGTCTTTCCCCTCCGTTTGGGTGTGACCCGACCCGTTTACATGTACTAACATATAGTACAGATAGATAGATAGATTTGATACGGAGTTATTATTACCCCGTCAAAAACGTATATATGTGTAGTTGGATTAGTCTTTGAACTATCTAACAAATTAGTCTACTAATCAAACCTTCTAGTGATTAACATTACACATTGGTGTTGTATAAATAAATCCATGCGCAAACTTTCGATGAGCCAAACAAATAATAACATTCACTCAATTTTACACAAAAATGACTGCCCTTTATTTTCACTCCAGATTATATAATCACCTTCTCCTTATACTCTTTTTTACGTGGCTAATATACTGTAGTTACAAAATTGGATCATCAGAGTTCAACAACATCAACATTCAATGTGTTGAGAATGAGAGAGATGCCCTGCTTCACTTCAAACAGAGCATTAGTGTCGACAATTGCGGACTCCTCGATGATTGGGGATACAGTCAGGAATGCTGTCAATGGCGTGGTATTCGCTGCAACAACCAATCTGGCCAGGTCATCAGTCTCAAACTTTCCGGCTTTGTCTCCGGTGATTCTGGCTACGAGTCTTGTCTTGAAGGTACACTAAGCGCTTCTCTACTCGACTTGAAGCATTTGAAATATTTGGACCTTAGTGTTAATAATTTCGAAGGACAAATACCAAAGTTTATAGGTACACTAGACAATTTAGAGTACCTTAATCTCTCTAATGCTGGTTTTGGGGGTGTGATACCTCAAGAGATCGGAAATTTATCTAGATTAATGTCCCTTGATCTTAATAACGAATATAATGACCTCAACGTGAGGGTTGATAGCTTGAGGTGGCTTTCGCGTCTCAGGTTTTTAAGAGTACTGGATTTTAGTGGCATTGATTTAAGTGTTGCTACGAATACCTGGCTCTCAATTGTTAACAACCTTCCTTCCTTACGAAAGCTCCATTTGGATGCGTGTGGATTATCTCTAAGATCGCCACCCTCTCTTTCGTATACTAATTCATCCACAAGTCTTGGTGTCCTTAGCATTTCATCGAATAATTTGAACGACACATCAATATTTGAGTGGTTATTGAACTTGACTGGACTTGAAACCAACCTAATATATCTTGACCTCTCTTCCAATGAAATGTTTGGAAATGATTTGGAACTACCCGAACGTGCTATGAAACGTCTTGATAACTTATGTAGCTTACAGAACCTAGACTTGTCGTCTACAAATCTCAATTACAAGTTCTCTAACATCATCCAATCCTTTTCTAAATGTCCACACAAGCCAGTAGTGTCTCTACGATTAAGCCAAAACCAAGTTTGGGGCTTGATCCCGGACAACATTGGCTCCTTTTCTTCGTTAAGGGAATTAGACGTCAATGATAATCAGCTCAATGGTACGATTACTCAAGCCATTGGGAAACTTACAATGCTCGAGAGTTTGGATCTTTCTTCAAATTCTCTGACTGGAACTCTCACAATCGCCCACTTATCAAACCTTTCAAAACTACACGAGTTAAGGTTGTCAAATAACATAGAAATAGTGGTTAGCATTGGCGCTAATTGGATTCCTCCATTTCAACTCGACACCATAGCTTTAAGGTCATGCAAGGTGGGCCCTAATTTTCCAATGTGGCTTCTAACTCAAAAAAACTTGTTATGGATTGACATATCTAATGCGAGTATTTCCGATACTATTCCGGTTACTTTTTGGAACTCAAGCTTAGGGCCGGGATTTCGACTAGACATGTCTCATAATATGATTCATGGTACACTTCCAAATGTACCAATCATCTTTGACAGTCTTTGTGAAATTGACCTAAGTTTCAACAATTTGGAAGGTTCACTCCCCTTATTTCTAGGTAATAATGTTTCAATCCTGTATCTAAACAACAACAAATTTTCGAAAGGCCTTGACTCTTTTTTGTGCCAACAAATCCAAAGGCCTCTTATCTATCTCGACCTATCAAACAATTTTTTTTCAGTAAAGTTTCCGGATTGTTGGAGCCATCTCGGTGAATTATTGGCCCTGCATCTAGAGAACAACAATATTTGGGGAAATTTACCGACTTCAATGGGTGCGCTACACCAACTGGGTACGCTACACTTGAGTAATAATAATCTATCTGGTGAAATACCGGCATCCCTTTTAAATTGCAGGTCACTGGTAATTCTGGACCTGTCAAATAATTCATTGATTGGGCACATACCCCCCAGCTTTGGACATAGTTTTCCGAATCTTGGCATTCTTAGCTTACAAAATAATCGCTTTGTTGGGGATTTTCCTACCAGCATTTGCGATCTTTCTAAACTCCAACTCCTAGACCTTTCACAAAACAGCATCTCCGGAACGATTCCAAGATGTTTACACAAATTGGTAAGCATGGCTAATACAAATAAGCTCTTGCAAAATTCTGATATTGCTTTGGCATATTATCTAAATAATGTCGGTGCTGATGATACACGGGTGATGTGGAAAAGTGGAGAACATACATTTGGTGGTGGATACTCATTCAGATTACTCAAAGGTATTGATATTTCCAGCAATAAGCTTGAAGGCCAAATTCCAGAGGACATATCAAGTTTACTTGGTCTGAAGTTCTTAAATTTATCAAGGAACAGTCTTAGTGGATCGATTATGTCGGGAATAGGCCAACTGACCTCTTTGGAATCTCTTGATTTATCACATAACCATCTTTCGGGTGAAATTCCACAAAGTTTGGCTCAAATTAGCTCTCTTGCGACATTAGATATTTCCGACAATAATCTGACTGGTGAGATTCCAGTTGGCACACAGTTACAAAGCTTTGATGCGTCATCATACATGGGAAACTCTGGACTATGCGGAGCACCTCTTCCTAAATGTGTCGAAGATGAAACATCCACCATTCCGCCAAATGGTGAGCAAGACACAAAAGATGACTTTGTGCTAGGACTATGCATTAGTGTGGTTGTTGGATTTATCGTAGGATTTTGGGGAGTTTGTGGCACATTAGTTTTGAAAAGATCTTGGAGACATGCCTTTTTTCGATTCTACGAAGATACAAAGACACGGTGTATGTCATAGTCGTAGCCGGAGCTTTGAGGGATCGTCTTGATCCCTTAACTTCAATCGTGGTTCTGCTACTGAATATGTCCATTCATTATGTAACTACTTTCATGTAATACAAATTACAGACTATATAAATATGTAAGCTCAATGTACCAAAAAAGAAATATGTAAGCTCATTGATGTATTATTCATGCTATTCATTAATACAATAATCATCTTTCTACTATTTGGCCTAAAAGTTGGACGGTCCACCCCCGAAATGAAGGACTGAAAAGCGATTCTCCTACAAACATAGACTTTTATCGACTAGATGATAGATATGCATACTATTTATAGAAAGATGAAACAATTTTGGGGTTTACCATCAATTGGTTATCGATGAAAGCCCCGAATTTGATGGATTAAGGCTAGTGTTTTTCTAGAGAGAAGGGAGAGTGGAGAAATTTGGAAACTATACCATTTTAATTAACACAAATTCTCATTTGTAACGGACACTTTTCGTGACAAGTTTGTAGCCTCTCAGAAGCTGCAAATGGGAGGGCAAGTGAGAGATGAATTGTGAAAGGTCACAAGTAGACCTGGCAAAAGCAACCCGATCCTAATGACCCGACCCAAAAAGGCTGACCCGAGACCCGAAACTAACTCGAGTTGCAAAACTCGAATATAACCCGAAACCCGAATTAACCCGACCCGACCTGAACTTGACCCGAAGTGCGTCGACCCGAAACTGACCCGACGACCCGAAATGACCCAGTCTGAAACCACTAACCCAAAAATGACCCAAAAAAATATAACTCTAATTGAACAAAAAAGACTTGAAACGACTATATGCACCTTTTTTCTTAATTATTGACCCGAAAATGACCCGGACCCGAAATAACCCGACCCGTTGACCCGAAACTAACACGATCGACTTACCCAAAAATCACCCGAAACAACTCGACCCAACCCGAACTAACCCAACTATATGACATACCCGAATTGGCCCGACCCGAATTGGTCGGACCCGAACCCGATCTGATTGACCCGTTTACCAGGTCTAGTCACAAGTTTGAGACGATCAGAAACAAGACTTATTATTTAATTAAAGACTAAAGGACCTCTCCCTCGCATTTTTTTTTATGGAGTGCAAATAATACATGTTGATATTTAGGGATTGCTTGGATTGAGGGTAATAGAGCGGGAATGAATAGGGGAGTAATGGGTATGCTATTTTTTTCTAGGTTTGGATAAGGGTAATTATTTACCTCCAGAAACTATTACTCTTATAGGAGGGTAATACATTACCCACCCTCCCCCATGGATTGATTACTAGGGTAAAAGATCACCATAGTAATCATTACCTTCAAATGCCAAACCTATCGTCAAGGAACTCATTACCCCAGCAATTAACTTCTCTAATAATTATCTCCCAAATAAAATTTACCCCTGAATGATTACATGTATTCCAGGCAAGCCCAATACTAGGGTTTGCTTGGAATCAAGGAAACAATTAGTGGGGTAATCGTTTAATTTGAGAGATGATTACTTGGGAATTTAGTCAAGAAAAAAAAGGTTAATATGTTCCTTATTTTCGAGTTTGGAATGTTAAGAGAATTGTTACTGGGGTAATTTATTTTTTCGGTTTGGTAAAAGAGTATTTAGTGCAATAGGTATAAAATGAATTATATTTGTTCAAGATATGGTGTAATGTATTACTCCGCTAATAATTGCATATGGGGAGGGTGGTTAATACATTACTCCTAGATAGAAGTAATGAGTTAGCTAGATGAATAATCACCCTAGTACCAACTCACTAAAATAAACCGAAAACATTACTCCCTTATTTTTTCCACCTTTTTCCCTCAATCCAAGCAAGCCCTAAAATGTGATAAATGAACATTTTTGTAAGATTCAATACGATTAAAGGACATAAACTTCATACGGAGTACTAAATTATTAGGTAAGTAGATGCGGAAGCGTACTTAACATGATGACAGATTGGGATAAATCGGGTGAATGATATGTTTACTAACTGGTATTTCAGAGGTGGATCGATACTTGCTGAAGATTTGTTTGATTACGTTGAAAATACCAAAAGTAGACGGTTTTGAACATGACAACAACGTAATCAAACAAATCGTGAACTAGTCACGTCCAGACCTCAGTAGTGCAACACGTTCAACGAATCATCTTAACAATGGCACCTCCACAGTATCGACTTCTAGCCGTGCCTCCAACAACGGCTCTTTGTTTGCGGTTCCGATTATTAGTACAACTGCAAGACATACTTCCTGGCGAGCAATGATCGGTCAAAATGTTAATGGAGGTGGTGAGCAAAAAGTCATTGAAGCATTGAAAATGGAGAGTACTGAAGGGTTCTGTAACGATTTTCAACAGATTTGAATTACAGAATTCCCAAGATCTCATGCATGTTAAGTATTAAGATTAAACAAAAAGGGTGATTAGCAAACTTACTTGGATGCGGAAGAATTCCAATAATATGCTAATAAAAAGAAGTATAATAAAACCCAAATCGCAGCTTCGTGAATAATAATATAATCCGTGAGACCGTCTCACAATAACGCCCCAAGTGTTGCGCCTCTACCGGTATCCACACAATATGAGTGTGTATGCTAGTACAAACTTTATGAGCAATTTTCTTCCCTCTTAGTTCCCTTGAGATTTTTCTCTCTAGAAAAACTCATGATAAACACCTCCCTTATATCTCTTTATATAGGGAGTTCAAGAGAATCCTAGACTATCTAGGATTGGGAAAGTATAATAAGAATAATAAATATTATTCTTATTCCTTTAATAATTAATCAATATTAATTATAATATTGCCCAAAACTCATCTAGTGTGTGACCCTGTAGGACTGACTAATACTACCCGAGTCCCAACTCATTTAGGACTCAGACTACAAGCGGCTCCTAGCAGAACATTGTAGCCACATAGAATTAATCAGTTATACAATATTACGGACATATGGGCATACTAACTCCTTCAGTCTCCCACTTGCACTTATGTCCTATAAGGCACCATAATCTCTTTACTTCTATCTCTTCAGATGAGAATAGGGTAGGCAAAGTATCATCCCTATAAATCTCAATCTCTTTTCTCGAATTTCTGAGCTGAATTGTTACAACAGACGACTGACTTTCACCTCGTCTGGGCATGGCCATGCACTGATACAATTCACACTCTTCGAGAGGCCGAAGATGATAAACTTCTTTCACAAAGAAGGAGCAAATCCCATCTTGTCTAACCACATCCTATCACATGTTCCATGACAAGTCCAACCATCACCTTTATAGCCACCAGTCACGGTTGACGTTTGGTGATGTCAAAACTAGCACTTCACATGTACAGAATAGTGAAAGACTCAGGTCTAAAGACTACCAATTACGGTGAAAGAAACTTTGTTGACACTAAGCGAAACCTTAACAAAGTTCTTTGACGGGTCCGTCTAATACATATTCCTAACATGTATCAATGTGCCTGGTTTGATATCGCAATATCAATGACTTACGGAACATAGTCATCAACCAACTCACATACTAATCATTATAAGGCATAAGTGTCCCTTTCACTATGCTATGATTAGAGACTTATATAAATACATTATCTTATAAAACAGAGTTCCATAACCAAGTCACGCACTTGGTAATCTGTTTAAACAATGTATACTATTTTGGGACAAACATTCAATTATACCATAATTAAATGCAAAATCAATTCTTTTATCATATAAAAAAACATGTCATACAAACGTATCAATCATGTCGAACATAACCTCCCACTGAAATAAAGACCTCTCCGTAGTATCAAGACCACTCGCTAATGCGTCTTATACAAATCGCAGTATTATGACTTTTCATATTATAGCCGCGAAAGAGGTTTTGTACGGGACATGCAACCATTGCATCGGTCATTATCTTGCATATGTTTATTTTACCTTATCTAAATAATTAAACTCAATAACACGCATTTGATTCATAAATCAAATGTACTCTTTGTTTCTTCATAAGCAACAAAGTAAATAGTGTGTATAGGTTTGATTTTTCAAATCAAACACTCTATTTGACGCTTCATAAGCAACAAAGTACTCATTTTGTTGTAAAATTAGTCATAGCAACGTGCTTGAAACCGTTTCAGCATGCAATTACTTTTCATATAAACAAAATGTGTCAAGATTACAATCGGGAACCATACTTGTCTATTTGAAGTTGATATCAATGTAACACGCTTACAATGATTACTTCATCACAAGAAGAACACTTTCTTGGTTCTTTAATATGAATATTTTCACATGTTATTCATAACAGTCACAAGGACTAGATCGGTATTCTACTCGTCATACGAGCGCATAATAAACAACATAGCTGCTAATAAGTCTCCACGAGACAACAAAATGTCGTTTCTTGAAAATGTATGTCAACTACATACCAATCATAAAAGAGAGTTTACTCCCACTAGTTTCCTTGTATACACAATACTCTCATCATCTCAAAGAAATCAAAACCATTTTGAATTACTTTGTTAAAATCGATGATTCCAACCTTTGGATACTTGTTTCGGTCTATAAATAAACCTTTGAAACTTTCTCATTTACCTAGCGCTCCATAATTACATGAATATTAAGATGTGTCTTACACAACTTATTGCATATTTCCATTTAAGAAAAAGTATATTATTCACGTACGCCTCCTGTCAAACTCATCTCATGAATAATGACATTTGCTAGGAGAATCCAAACACTATATGGTTGTGACACCACCGGGTGTATCAATAAAAGTCCATACTTTGTAATGATACATGAAACCATTTTGG